>CM029016.1:92455148-92538528 GCA_016801055.1 Panax notoginseng | reverse complement strand
GGTATAATAAAATGGTGTGATATAGCACAAAAAACTACAGGTGTAATAGTCTAGCATGTGTGGTGATGAAAATGAAAATAAAATCGAGTTGCATATAAAGTACAGTTAGATGTCTATAAAGCCATTATAAAGAATAATAAGAAAAAGTAAGGTCTTAGAATAAATTTGACCATGAGATCGAGTATTGAATTTTGTTTATTATCAATCTCACATACTGTAAGACCCCAACTTTTATAAATAAAGATGAATTTTTCTATAAATATCATTTTTGAATATTATGGATTTAATTTGATATAATGTTATAGTTGTGGTAATATTTAAAAATTTTACAAATACGCAAGTTGTTCTATAATATTCGATTGGTCGGGAATATTTCGTTTTAACAGGGAATATACGTACAACGACACAATCATTGGTGGACCCCACACACGAATTATTGACGGATTGAGAAAACGACAAAAATATTTATTAAAAATAACGGCGGAAGTTTTACCATTGATACTGTTGAACTACTCGATAGTAAAAGTACAGTAATACAGTGGTTGCATAGTAGCACACGGTATTGATTATTAATACTTATGTGAGAAGTCACTCAGTTTGATTCAAATATTGTCAGTTAATAATATGAATTATTTAGCGATAATGACGTTTTGTTTTATTCGTATTATTAACGTAATAAAACAAAACATCTTTTTATATAAAACAGAATACTTTATTAAAGTTATTTTATAAATAGAGCATATTATATTTTATTTAAAAAGATTTTTCTTTAAATATGGACCGCAGATTAAAGTAATCAATCTGGACCGTTCATGGATTAGTTACTATGCATTCAAATTTTTCTATAAATAGCAGCTCATTCCTTCATTATTTCTTTCGAATTCACTGAACTCTAGAGAGAGAAACTATAGAGAGAAACTATAGAGAGAGAGAAGAAGAGTATTCTGCTACTTAAACTACTTCCTTATTTCAGCTCTTCTTAAAAACGAAACGGTAAGGGGTGTTATTCTTTCTTATTCATGAAGAGAACTGTTGTTATTCCATTTCTTATTATTTCTGTTGGAATAACATGTATACGCGGTCTATAACCCTATACTTGGTGACTACATCTTCTATTATCTGTTGGAACATCCTGTGTGTGTGTTTTACACCGGACCTGGTTCTGTTTTTATTATTATTCTGTTGGAACATCCTGTCTGTGTATTTTACACCGGACCTGGTTCCGTCTTTGTTATTATTCTGTTGGAACATCCTGTCTGTGTGTTTTACACCGGACCTAGTTCCGTTTTTATTATTATTCTGTTGAAATATCCTGTCTGTGCGTTTACGCCGGACCTGGTTCCATTATTTATTATTCTGTTGGAATAACCTGTCTGTGCGGTCTATCGCATGCATGGTGATTTCTTTTGTTATTCCATTCTTTATTATACTCAGTTGGTTAAGTTTTGACTTCTATACTCCATGAAATTTGTGGAATATCCTTGATAATTGCGTTTCATCCAGTATCTTTTCATGAAAATATTCTTCTAAGCATTCTTGAATTTTACTCCACAAAGCAGTATCATGTTGACAATTTGGACGTTGTTAATTCTTGGATAAATTAATTCTTGAACTTGTTTTATTGAATTCTTATATCATTGTCATCATCCTCATGTTTATAAAATGTTGAAAGTCATCTGTGGCCTGTAGTGCATAGATGGACTTGGTATGATTATGACCAGGGATTATTCGGTATAATCATACCGTAATGTTACAAATGATGTGGTAAAAGTCCTCATTGGCCCGTAGTGCATTGATGGACAATTGTTGGTATGATCATGACCATTAATGAATACACGAATATCCTTGGCCGTAGTGCAGGGGTGATTCGATGATGTGGAATTATTTTATTAAGCTGAGTCCCAGCGATAACAGTGTTGAAAAACCTTTTAAATCATAAAAGATAGTAGAGTTTATTTTCTACTTGACTCTTTTAATGGATTGCTTGTTCCGCTGCAGTTAAACTTGATGTCTATTATATTTTATCAGTTTAACATTGTTGAAGGCTAATGATAATTTATTCTGCATTATCTTAGTCATAATATTTCTTACTGGGCTAGTTGAGCTCACCCTTTCTTTCACTGTTCTCTTCAGAAATGAGAACGTAGCTGGGGCAAGTCGGGGAACGGAGTGATGGTCCGAATGATAGTATTAGTTAGTAGTCCTCACTATTCTATATAATGGTGTGTTAATAAATGTAATGAGGACTCCTTTTGAGTATGAATACTCTCTAGAAGATAATATTTGTATTCAAACTCACAGTTTATGTTTTGTCGTATTGTACACGACAGTTGTATTAGTAAGTTGTATTTGTATTCTGTACTATGTATCTGACGACCCAAGATGGGTGATGTATACCTAATTTTGGGGGCGTCACAGTTGGTATCAGAGCTTAGGGATATGATCCCTGGCTAAGATGTGAGAATAGAACTAGGAGGGGAGAGACGGGGAATTCCTTCGCTAGTATGACCTACCTAAGTTTATTTGCATGGTATTTAATTGGTCGGTCATAATATAAGGATAATATATGACATATCAATTAACTTTTATTTTGTGGCAGTATCTGAAAATGGCATCTGAGAATGTTGAGAATAGCAATGGAGCACAGGCGACTGTTGATTCACCACATATCAATAATCAGGATAATGTGCATCAGGAAGGTGACAATCCTCATACAAACAACAACACTGACCAGATGATGAATGATGGAATGTTCAGAAACTTTATGCAGTTCATGCAACAGCAGGAGAGAGCGGCTCCTGTCCAAAATATAGGTGGAAACACTGAAAACTCTCGGACGGTCACCGCTAAACAGTTCAAGGAGCTGGGACCACCAGAGTTTAAGGGAGAGCCAAAACCACTTATAGCAGAAACATGGATAAAGCAGATTACCAAGATATTTGATGTCTTGGGATGCTCCGAGGAGCAAAAGGTTCCCTTTGCCGCCTTTATGTTGTGAGGAGAGGCAGATTACTGGTTGGAATCGATTAAGCGTACTCAACCTGCCGCACTGAAGATGTCTTGGGAGAAGTTCCAAGAGCTGTTCAATGACAAATACTTTCCCGAAAGTGTTCGTCACATGAAGGAGGTGGAGTTCATCAAATTGGAGCAGAATAATATGACCGTGTCGCAGTATGAGGCTAAATTTGCTGAGTTGTCCCGGTTTGCGTCCCACTTGGTGGATAATGAAGAGCGAATGACGCGAATGTTTTTGCGAGGTTTGAAACCTGAGATACGTCAACATCTTATTTCTCATAAACTGTGTTTGTATTCAGATGTTGTGAATAGGGCTTAGTTAGTGGAGCGCGATAACGATTCAGCGCAACCAAAAGAGAGCAGTCGACAAAATGATAATACCAGTGAGAGCAGTCATCGAAGTGGTGACAACAAGCGTGGAGGGAATCAACAAGCCAGAAATGGTAACCACTTCGGTGGTAATCAGGGCTAAAATAATAAGAATGGTCATTTCAAGAAGAGGAGATTCAATAATGATGGAAAGACGTCAGCACCAGCACCCGTTGTTAAGGAAGGAGAACGACCACCTATCATATTTTTAAATGCGGAGGGGAAGGGCACATCAGTCCAAACTGCGCGATGCCGTCTAAAGCATGTTATAATTATGGAAGAGAAGGTCATTTAGCTCGATTTTGTCATTTACCAAAAACAAGTTCAGCCAAGATGGAGACACCAAAGGCCGTCCTAGAAAAGTCAAAACCGATAGTGCAAGGGAGAGCGTTTGTTGTGACCTCCCAGAAAGCAAGGAACCCGAATGAGGTCATCACGGGTAAGCTTATCATAAACTCTAACGAAGTCTATACTTTATTTGATACCGGTTCTACCCATTCTTTTATTTCTTCTACTTGCGCTCATCGATTAAATTTAATTCCGGAGAAATTAGACTTTGATTTATCTGTTGAAACTCCATTGGATAAACCTTCATTACATCCATGATTTATAAGTCTTGTTTAGTTCAAGTTAGTACCCACACATTACCTGTCGATCTGATTTCATTAAAAATACGTGCATTTGACGTGATTCTAAGGATTGATTGGTTAACTACTCATCATGCAAAAATTGACTGTTTTCGTAAGGTTGTTAGCTTTCATATTCCTAATCGACCTATTATGCGAATTCAAGCAACCAAACCATTAAAATCAATCGCTGTCATCTCAAGCCATAAAGCTATTCGTTTATTGAAAAACGGATGTCAAGCTTTCTTAGCTCATGTCACGGATCTAAACAAAAATACGTCAGTTTTGAATGATATTTCTATTGTTAATAAATTCCCTGACGTATTCCCTGAAGAACTTCCTGGCCTATCCCCAGAGCGTGAAATTGAATTTTGTATCGACCTTGAACCCGGTACAAAACTCATTTCCAAAGCCCCATATCGAATGGCTCCTATTGAACTTCAGGAGTTAAAGATCCAACTGCAGAAATTGTTAGACATTGGCTTTATTCGTCCTAGTACTTCTCCTTGGGGTGCTCCTGTTCTATTCGTGAAGAAGAAAGATGGAAGTTTGCGACTTTGTATTGATTATCGGGAGTTGAATCATGTCACCATCAAAAATAGGTACCCATTGCCACGTATTGATGACCTGTTTGACCAGTTGCAAGGAGCACAATTCTTTTCAAAGATCGATCTTCGTTCTGGATATCATCAGCTGAAGGTTAGAACTGAGGATATTCCAAAAATGGCTTTTAGAACTCGGTACGGGCATTATGAATTCCTAGTCATGTCCTTTGGATTGACTACTGCTCCTACTGCCTTCATGGATATGATGAACCGGGTATTCAAGGAATATTTGGATCACTTTGTGGTCGTCTTTATTGATGACATCCTTATTTATTCCAAAGTCTTGAAGATCATGAGCAACACTTGAGGCTGGTACTCCAAAAGCTTCGTGAATACAAGCTTTATGCCAAGTTGAAGAAATGTGAGTTCTGGCTGGAGGAGGTAACATTCCTTGGGCACGTAGTATCAAGTCGTGGAATATCGGTTGACCCGGCAAAGATTGAAGCTATTCAAAGCTGGGAACAACCTAAATCAGTGACCGAAGTACGTAGTTTTCTTGGTTTAGCTGGTTATTATCGGAGATTCGTGGAAGAATTTTCTCGAAACGCTACTCCATTAACTCAGCTGACTCGGAAAGATACAAAGTTCGGTTGGAGCAAAGAATGTGAGAAGAGTTTTCAAGAACTCAAGAGGATACTCATTTCAGCACCTGTTCTAACAATACCATCTGGCTCGGAGGGATTTGTCATCTACAGTGATGCTTCGAGCAAAGGGTTGGGATGCGTTCTCATGCAACATAGAAAAGTCATAGCCTATGCGTCAAGACAACTCAAGGAATATGAGAGGAATTATCCTACTCATAATCTAGAGTTGGCAGCTGTTGTCTTTGCACTTAAAATTTGGAGGAATTACTTGTATGGGGAGAAGGTGGAGATCTTTACGGATCATAAAAGCCTCAAATATTTCTTCACTCAAAAGGAACTCAACATGCGACAACGACGTTGGCTTAAACTGTTGAAAGATTATGATCATACCATTCAATACCATCCTAGAAAAGCGAACGTGGTAGCTGACGCATTGAGTAGAAGATCATATGCAAGTACGAGTGCAATATTATCAACACAAAGGCCCATTTTGTGTGACTTGCAAAGGATGGAGATAGAGTTAAAGACTCTAGGGACCCATGTGATGATGGCGAATATACGAGTAGAACCAACTTTAATCGATAAAGTTAAAGCTGCTCAAGCTACAGACCTGGAGCTGATGCGTATGAAGAAGAAAGTGCAAGAAGGTGCTATGCCGGAAGCAAGAATCGATGAAGAAGGAATACTTCGAGTTAACTCCAGACTTTGTGTTCCTAACAGCCCTGATTTAAAGTATGAAATCATGATAGAGGCGCACAACACACCGTTTGCAATCCATCCTGGAAATACCAAAATGTATCATGATCTTCGTCATACATTTTGGTGGAGCAATATGAAGAGAGAGATAGCGTTGTTTATCTCAAGGTGTCTAACTTGTCAACGAGTCAAAGCGGAGCATCAAGTACCAAAAGGTCCATTGCAACCACTTGAAATTCCAGAATGGAAGTGGGAGCACATTACCATGGATTTTGTTACCGGTCTTCCTAGGGTTTCTCAAGGTATTAATGCGATCTAGGTCATTGTTGATAGATTGACCAAGTCTGCTCATTTCTTACCGATACGAGAAACATATACACTTGAACGTCTTGCTCGTATGTACATAAACGAGATTGTAAGACTGCATGGTATGCCAGTATCCATAGTTTCTGACCGAGACCCAAGATTCACTTCACGATTTTGGGTTAGTTTACAAAAAGCTATAGGCACGGAGTTACGATTTAGTTCAGCATATCATCCTCAGACGGACGGACAATCAGAGAGGACTATTCAAACTCTTGAAGATCTATTAAGACTCTGTGTCTTTGACTTCAAGGGAAGTTGGGACAAGTTCTTACCATTGGTGGAGTTTTCCTACAACAACAGTTATCAAGCAAGTATTGGCATGGCTCCATTCGAAGCATTGTATGGAAGAAAATGTCGTTCTCCAGTATGCTGGGATGAGGTGGGTGAAGCAACGTTGTTGGGACCGGAGTTGGTACGTATGACTACAGAAAAGATTCAAACGATCCGACAACGTATAAAAACCTCACAAGATCGACAAAAGAGTTATGCTGATCTTCATCGAAAGGACGTGGAATTTGATGTAGGAGATCATGTGTTCTTACGTATTGCTCCATGGAAAGGAGTTACGAGATTTGGAAAGAGAGGAAAGCTCAATCCTCGATTCATCGGTCCATTTTTAATCCTCGATCGAGTAGGAACTGTGGCTTATAGACTCGCTTTACCGCCAAGTATGTCTCGTGTTCATAACATTTTTCACATATCTATGTTACGCAAATATGTGGAAGACCCGAACCACATTATTGAGTTAGAACCGGACGAAATAGCGGAGGATTTGACGTATGAAGAAGTTTCTGTTCAAATCTTGGATAAGAAGGAACATATTCTACGCTCCAAGGTTATACCTCAAGTCAAAGTTTTGTGGAGAAACCACGATGTTGAGGAAATGACTTGGGAGTTAGAATCTAAAATGAAATCAAGGTATCCTTACCTCTTCGACATACCAGGTACGTACCCTAATTTCGAGGGCAAAATTTCATAAGAAGGGGAGGTTGTAAGACCCCAACTTTTATAAATAAAGATGAATTTTCTATAAATATCATTTTTGAATATTATGGAGTTAATTTGATATAATGTTATAGTTGTGGGTAATATTTATAAATTTTACAAAGTACGCAAGTTGTTATATAATTTTCGATTGGTCGGGAAATATTCATTTTAACAGGGAATATTCGTACAACGACACAATCATTGGTGGACCCCACAACGGAATTACTGTCGGATTGAGAAAACGACAAAAATATTTTATTAAAAATAACGGCAGAAGTTTTACCATTGTTACTGTTGAACTACTCGGTAGTAAAAGTACAGTAATACGTGTGATTGCATAGTAGCACACGGTATTGATTATTAATGTTTATGTGAGAAGTCACTCAGTTTGATTCAATTATTGTCAGTTAATAATATGAATTATTTAGCGATAATGACGTTTTGTTTTATTCGTATTTTTAACGTAATAAAACAGAAACATCTTTTTATATAAAACAGAATACTTTATTAAAGTTATTCTATAAATATAATATATTATATTTTATTTAAAAGATTTTTTTTAAATATGGACCGTCAGATTAAAGTAATCAATCTGGACCGTTCATGGATTAGTTACTATGCATTCTATTTTTCTATAAATAGCAGCTCATTCCTTCATTATTTCTTACGAATTCACTGAACTCTAGAGAGAGAAACTATAGAGAGAAACTATAGAGAGAAAGAAGAAGAGTATTCTGCTACTTAACTACTTCCTTATTTCAGCTCTTCTTTAAAACGGTAAGGGGTGTTATTCTTTCTTATTCATGAAGAGAACTGTTGTTATTCCATTTCTTATTATTCTGTTGGAATAACCTGTATACGCGGTCTACCCTATACTTGGTGACATTCTTCTATTATTCTGTTGGAACATCCTGTCTGTGTGTTTTACACCGGACCTGGTTCCGTTTTTATTATTATTCTGTTGGAACATCCTGTCTGTGTGTTTTACACCGGACCTAGTTCCATTTTTATTATTATTCTGGTGGAACATCTTGTTTGTGTGTTTTACACCGGACCTGGTTCCGTCTTTGTTATTATTCTGTTGGAACATCCTGTCTGTGTGTTTTACACCGGACCTGGTTCCATTATTTATTATTCTGTCAGAATATCCTGTCTATGCGTTTACACCGGACCTGGTTCCATTATTTATTATTCTATTGGAATAACTTGTCTGTGCGGTCTATCGCATGCATGGTGATTTCTTTTGTTATTCCATTCTTTATTGTACTCAGTTGGTTAAGTTTTGACTTCTATACTCCATGAAATTTGTGGAATATCCTTGATAATTGCATTTCATCCAGTATCTTTTCATGAAAATATTCTTCTAAGCATTCTTGAATTTTACTCCACAAAGCAGTATCATGTTGACAATTTGGACGTTGTTAATTCTTGGATAAATTAATTCTTGAACTTATTTTATTGAATTCTTATATCATTGTCATCATCCTCATGTTTATAAAATGTTAAAAGTCATCTGTGGCCTGTAGTGCATAGATGGACTTGGTATGATTATGACCAGGGATTATTCGGTATAATCATGACCGTAATGTTACAAATGATGTGGTAAAAGTCCTCATTGGCCCGTAGTGCATTGATGGATAGTTGTTGGCATTATCATGACCATTAATGAATACACGAATATCCTTGGCCGTAGTGCAGGGGTGATTCGATGATGTGGATTATTTTATTAAGCTGAGTCCCAGCGATAACAGTGTTGAAAAACCTTTCAAATCATAAAAGATAGTAGAGTTTATTTTCTACTTGACTCTTTTAATGGATTGCTTGTTCCGCTGCAGTTAAACTTGATGTCTATTATATTTTATCAGTTTAACATTGTTGAAGGCTAATAATAATTTATTCTGCATTATCTTAGTCATAATATTTCTTACTGGGCTAGTTGAGCGCACCCTTTCTTTCACTGTTCTCTTCAGGAAATGAGAACGTAGTTGGGGCAAGTCGGGGAACGGAGTGATGGTTCGAATGATAGTATTAGTTAGTAGTCCTCACTATTCTATGTAATAGTGTGTTAATAAATATAATGAGGACTCCTTTTGAGTATGAATACTCTCTAGAAGATAATATTTGTATTCAAACTCGCAGTTTATGTTTTGTCGTATTGTACACGACAGTTGTATTAGTAAGTTGTATTTGTATTCTGTACTTTGTATCTGACTACCCAAGATGGGTGATGTATACCTAATTTTGGGGCGTCACACATACATTGTAGGTTGTACAAGGACGCGAAGTATTAGCGTGTTGGTAAAACGCCGGTAAAGGCAAGTCTTTCAGTTCCTATTTGCTATGTGAATTTGATGATGAACTGTTTTAAATCTTTATTGCAAATAACATGATGTGTTATATATATGTTGAAAGTATGAAATGTTAAAGTCAATTTATGACTACGTTGATTGAATAATGAATGCTGATTAAGTAAGGAACTCAATCTTTATACTTGTTATATGAACTGTAGCATGTATGTTATGTTAGTCCAATGTTAATGAGATGTATGATAAGCATGTTATTATATGCTACGTGATGCATGAAAACTATTAGATTTGCTGGGCTGTCGAGCTCAACCTTGCAAATAACCATTTTTACAGGTTAAGGATTGAAGGTAATACTATGTGCTACTTGAATGACATGGATCAGAAATAATACACGAAGATTATTATTTTAGCTAAAGATTGTTATTTCTTTAAACCATGATTAAAGTTCATAAGATGTACTCAATGTTTTATGATGTATATTTTATGTTGAGTTGTAAGTTATAGTTTGAGTTGTCCGATGTTTAAAGGATATCGGTTTGATATGTAAGTAATATATATTAACTCTGATAAAGTGAATCATGGATTATATATGATTCAAAGACATGAAGATGATAAAGGTTTTGATTCAGGGAATTAAATTAAGAAGATAGAAAAGTTTAAAATTATTCCACATTTTATTAAGTTTAACATCGAATAATGATGTAAAATCAGAAGTTAGACATATTGTTAACGACCAAAGTCGAGAATTAAATTATTTAAATTTTTGGGAATGTTACAGTTGGTATCAAAGCTAATAAGTTAGAAACCTTAGGTAAGAGTACTTTAGGCTATAACCTTAGAGAAGAGATGTGAAGATGATAAAGAATAAGCTCAGATAGAGTTTGAACAATAAGAAGTAATTTAAGAAATTTATAAAGAATGGATTAAAACATGTGTGAGAGGATTCAAAGAAGAATCTCGTAGAGTTATAAGGAATATGAATGTGGGGTTACCCAACTCCAATAATAAGGATTTAAGGTGATAATAAATGGACAATGTCTATGAGAAAAGAATGATAAAGAAGTTGAGAATAATAAGTTATATTTAAGTATGGTACAATTGTACTCTTTAATAGTTGATATATGGTATCTGGGCTAAATGATTCCTTTATAGAGCGGAGGTATATACGAATTAGCAACTCGAAACCTAGTTTGTTGGTTGTTTGTGGGAAACCACTCAGCGTACCATATTGAAACTATTAGAGACTCAATGTGTACCAAGTATAGAAAATGGATACGTATGATGAAAATGTGTAACTCGAATGAAATGTTGAGCAATGTAAATGAAGTTAGAAATTCTTAAAGGAAGAAGTGTTATATAAACAAGAAAATTTAAAGAAGAATCTTGAATAGATATAATGATAAGATTTGGGAGTTACCTAACTCCAATAGTCAAGATAACGAATAAGGATGAATAGACAAAGTCTATAAAATTAAAAACATAAATGAAATCGTAAATGATGAAAAAGGAAAAGAAAGAGGATCGTAAAACAAAACGATCACGAGTTAAGAAAAGAATTTTAAGAGAGATGATTATAGAATAAGATCACGACGTGATCTATTTAAGTTATAAAAGAAAGATGGTCTGTAATGTTTGAATAATTATAGCTTGATGCTATGAAGATAATATACTATGATATAGTACGAGATAAACTCACGAGGAGTTATAGATAATGTGATACGAGGAATTTGTATTGAGCAAGTTAAGGGCAAGTTAAGAATAAGTTAAGAGTAAGGTAATGTTATGTGGGATTTCAATTGAGGACTCATATGGTGACTAAGTTGTACAAACCTTTGTATGGGCAGAGGTTTTGTGCATGTACTTGGTTTATCACATTGATAATCATTGGAATATTGGTGTCGCACTATCAATGTATATGTGGTGGAAAGGTGATTCTTTTCTCATGTGTATATTTGATAGTTAGAAGCTTTTAAGATTAGGTTAGATGATATTAAGTACGGTTCTTAAAATTAATGCATATGGTAAGTTCGTGACTCATAATCATATGGTATGTTTTGAACCCCTCAGCGAATGGACGCCTATGGTCTGACTAGGATAAGTTCTAAAACTCATATTATTGTGGCAAGTTCCTGAAATTCCAAAGTGTGGTAAGTTTGATGAACTATACTAGGTATAGAAAACTTCTGAGGTAAGAACTAAGAATTTTTGGTATGGTAAGCATTGATGGTGCTAAAGATTAGTAGAATGATTAAGTAACGAAGTAGTGGAGTAAGAATTTAAGATGATGGAGGAAAAATTGAATATTCTAAATCTTCTAGCTATGCTAGTTTTTTTTGAAATTTATTGACTTCGTGCTAATGTTTGCACTTCTATTTTCTTGAAAATCATTGGATTAAATGATGGAACCAATGAGTTTTAAAAATAATACCGTTATTCGTATGTCTATGCTAATTGTTTCGGCTAGACAAAAATGATTTAAAAATATCAAAATGTATTTTGTTTTACCATAGTTATTAAAGCATCCCTAAATATAATGTTGATATGATAAATGAGGAAGTCACCAATGCAGTTGAACCTAGTGTTGGATGTGATCATAAGATCGTCAGCCCACTATGGTATGATGTAGGATGACAAATTCATATAATGACTAAATCCTCAATGTACTGTTGGGTAAAATCTATATACGCACAGTACGCAAGTATACGTGGTCAACAAGTAATATAATGATAAGTCAAGTATCATTCCCACAGAGATTAGTTAGAAATTAACCCTCACAATTATCAATTTCCAATTAATCCAAATTTTATTAAACTAAACAATTTCAAGATTATAACTAAAAATATTAAAAATACTAAAATGACCAAACAATCAACAACCCTAAAAACTGAATTTTCAAACAAGTATTGGAGAATTAGGCTTACAACTTCACTCTAAGCATCACTCTGTATATTACACCTTATTCCAGTTTAATTCACTATCCTAGTTTATTAATCAAGAACACTCACGTAGCAATAGCCACCTCTCGATGTACTAATACCGTATTAACTTAAATCCACAAATTAAATAGAATTAAGTTAAACACCTTAATTAACTAACTCACTATATCTCTATATGAATTACAATCAAAGAAGGTTTAAGTTCAAATTCTCTATCCGATTACATGCGATGTTAAGCATATCTCTACCCTAAAATTCATAAAGATTCCATTCATTCACAAAATTCAAGAACACATGATATATTGACTAAGTCTAGACTCGTTTTTCCTCTCTCGAATCCATAAAAGTCCACATAAAATTGGTGAGCAGGCAATTTATAAATTCAAGCACAAATCAATATAGATAAACTGAGAAATAGCTTATTAAACTGAGAATCAAAGTTACATAAACATCGTTCCACTCAAAGATCCGTTATAAGCCTAATAAAGAATTTAGTTCATCATCAATGAAATAAAAACTGAATAAATTAAAGTAAACATCATCCCAATTACAGAAATTAAACTAAAGAGGAAGAATAAATCTAGAACCACCCTTCTCTCTAGCTTCAATCTGCAATTATTGTGAAAATTCCTTCAAAGGAATCCTCCAATGCTCTTGCTCAGAAAAACTGTCTTCAATGATGTATTTTCTTCTCCCATCGCCATCTTGTTGTTTGTTGTAAAAAATATACACTTAGACACACATTCAGACTCTAATTCCTCACCAATATGAATTCCATGCCATCCCAAACACTTGTCTTCACGTTGTTGTAGCATTTGAAACCAAACAGGAGACTCCTCTGCCCCGTACCCCCGCCCCGGCGGGGGTGTTAGTGTGTAAATAGCCATCTCCGGCTGGTTTACAACCTCTTAACTGAGTTTAGTACCCCCCGCCCCGGCGGGGGTTTTGTCTTGGAAATGGCCAGCCTCGGCTGGCTTATAAGCTTTTAACTGTCCAGTTTTTTTTTCTTTCAAACTTGCCAAATTTCACCTTAATCTCACTCTTTTAGTCCAAATGACAATCCACTACACCTAAACATAAAACAATACTAAATAAGTAAAAATGAAACATAAAATCAAGGAATTAACACCGATTAAGCTTGAATTAGGAGCTGATTCGTAGGTATAAAACCCACTTATCAAAATCCCCCAAACTTAAACCGTGCTAGTCCTCGAGCATAAAACAAAACTAACATGCTACACAATACAATGCAATGATATATAATGCATCTAATCTATATTCCTACGAATTTAGCAGTATCATAGAATCAAACTTATTCCTCCGGTCTCAGAGAAACCAAGCAAATACTACGACACTTCATAATAAAAGCACTCAATAATTCCTTATCAATCCTCGAATCTTAAGTCATTATTACTGGTATAGTGTCTGTGTGCTTAACATCCATGCTCATTGATATAAATTTAAATTTAATACATAACCAATCTCTTATAAGGAATCATTGAATGTAAATTTAAGAATTTCAACAACAGACGAGATCCAACTAATAATCAAACAATAACCAATATCAGGGGTCCAAAGTAGGGTACTTATGCTTTCTCTTTGTCCTTTTGTTATTTTTTTTTTCAATCATGGGGGCTTTTTGCTCTTATTTCCCGTTTTATTTTCTCTCTCTTTTTTTTAAATTTTATTTTTTGTAATTTTTTTAGATACTGAGTGCGTTTTATGCTCCATCTCACGCCTGTGTTTATGGGGAGTGCATTTCACGTTCCTCCTCGACCCACCACAAGACTCAATTAATTAGAAGCTTATATACCCCACTTTCTTCCCCCAAACTTAGGTTCCTGCCTAATTCGTCATCTTCACTGCCTATCCTTGTCATTCTTTCATTTAAACTAGCATTATCCTTTAGAAAATCCTTATGTATCAATTTGAACTAATCAATCCACATAAGTATCATTGACGTGCTAACCTTTTTATACTAGTGTCAAACATGCAAAAGATCTAATTCATAACTCAAAATTACATTACAGTTCTAATATTAGGTACTGTACTTGTCTACTTAATCCCAACCTCATCATTGGCCAAAATAACATGAACTACATCAAACTGCTGGGCATTTGTAATATAATCAGGTTTATATGGCCTCAATACCGATATATGGAAAACATTATGAATATGCCCTAACTCTGGTGGTAAAGCTAACTCATATGCCACTTCACCAAGTCTTCGAAGCACTTCAAAAGGACCTATAAACCTAGGGCTTAATTTTCCCTTCTTGCCAAACCGAATTTTCCCCTTTCAGGGAGACACTTTCAAGAAAACATAACTACCGACATCGAATTCTCTATTTTATCGATGCTAATCGGCATATCTCTTCTGTCTATCTTGTGCAGCTATCAATCTTGCTCGAATCACTTTGGTGATCTCGACAGTCTGTTGTACCAATTTTGGACCCATTAGCTGACGTTCCCCTACCTCATCCCAGTATAACGGAGTTCTGTATTTCCTGCCGTATAATGCTTCATAATACCAATACTAGCGTGATAACTATTATTATAGGCAAATTCTACCAATGATAAATGATCATCCCAATTTCTCTTGAAGTCCATAATACATGCTCTGAGCATATCTTCTATTGTCTGGATGGTTCTCTCGCTTTGTCCGTCGGTTTGAGGATGGTACGCTATGCTCATTCTCAAATGAGTTCCTAAACATTCTTGTAATCGTTTACATAAATTGGATGTGAAACGCGGATCTCTGTCTGATACAATGGACACAGGTACACCGTGTCTTGAAACAATTTCCTTCACATATAGTTTTGCTAACCGATCTAGGGTAAACTGAAGCTTGATTGGCAAAAAGTGTGCTGACTTCGTCAATCGATCGACAATCACCCAAATGGCATCGAAACCTTGCTGAGTCGTTGGAAGACCTACCATAAAATCTATTATGATATGCTCCCACTTCTATTCTGGTATCTCCAACGGTTGTAACAATCCGCTTGGCCTTTGATGTTTAGCTTTAACTTTCTGACATGTTAAGTATTTTTCCACGCATTTAGCCACATACCTCTTCATATTCGGTCACCAAAAATGATGTCTAAGATCTTGGTATATCTTGGTACTTCCAGGGTGAATCGAATATCTTGAGTTGTGAGCTTCACTCAAAATCTCCTCTTTAACTTCCGAAATTGGCGGAACCCAAATTTTCCCTTTGAATTAAAGTAACCCTTCCGAATCGATTTTGAATTTTCTTTCCTCCCCTTCAGATACTTTCTGTTTTATCTTTTCACAGTCTTCATCCTGAAGTTGTGCAGTCTTCACCTTATCTACCAACGTTGAATCGTTTTCTATTTGGAATAACTTTTCGTCGGATTCTGTCGGATATTTAATTTTCGACTCCATCTTAGCCATTTTCGACACTAACTTCTCCTGAGCTGTCATCTTCATTAACTTCTCTCGTCCCTTCCTGCTTAAAGCATCAGCAACAACATTCGCCTTTCCGGGATGATAGAAAATCTCACAGTCATAGTCTTTGATCAGCTCCAACCATCTTCTCTGCGTTATATTTAAATCTTTTTGTGTAAAGATATACTTCAGACTTTTATGGTCAGTATATATCTCACACCTCTCTCCATAAAGATAATGTCTCCAAATTTTTAGGGCAAACACCACCGCTGCCAACTCTAAGTCATGAGTCGGATACCCTTTCTCGTAATCTTTCAATTGACGTGATGCATATGCAATAACTCTGTCGTTCTGCATAAGCACACAACCTAGTCCTTTATGTGATGTATCACTATACACCACAAAATTCTTTGTATTATCAGGCAATGACAACACAGGTGCTGAGCTCAACCTCTTCTTCAATTCTTGAAAACTTTCCTCACACTTCTCCGTCCAAACGAACTTAACTGCCTTCTTGGTTAAATTCGTCAACGGAGTCGCGATCTTGGAAAAATCTTGAATAAAACGCTTGTAGTAACCTGCCAATCCTAAGAAACTCCTTACTTCTGACGATGACTTCGACTGATCCCAGTTTACTACAGCTTTAACTTTTGATGGATCTACCGAAATTTCGTCTTTATCAATAACATGCCCGAGAAAACTGTACACGTTCCAACCAAAACTCACATTTTGAAAATTTTGCGTACAACTTCTCTTTTCTCAATGTCTCCAATGTCACTCTTAAGTGTTCAACATGTTCTACCTTGGTCTTAGAATACACCAAGATATCATCAATAAACACCACCACAAATTTATCTAAGAATGGTTTAAATACCCTGTTCATCAAATCCATGAACGCTGCAGGTGCATTGGTTAAACCAAATGACATAACCAAAAACTCGTAATGACCATACCGAGTTCTGAATGCCGTCTTCGGTACATCCTCTAGCCTCACCTTCAACTGATGATAACCACTTCTCAAGTCTATCTTTGAAAAATACCTCGCACCCTTCAGTTGATCAAACAGATCGTCGATTCTCGGTAACAGATATTTATTTTTAATCATGACCTTATTCAATTCTCTGTAATCAATGTCGAGCCGCATCGATCCATCATTCTTCTTAACAAACAACACGGGCGCTCCCCATGGCAAAACACTCGGCTGAATATACTTCTTATCGAGCAATTCTTACAATTGCACCATCAACTCTTTCATCTCTATCGGGGCCATTCTGTATAGTGCTTTAGATATCGGGGCCGTTCCTGGTAGTAAATCAATCACGAACTCGATTTGTCGATCCGGCGGAAGACCCGACAAATCATCTGGAAATACGTTTGCAAAATCTTTTATAATCGATATCTCTTCCAACTTTACACACTGCTTCTGTGTATCAACTATGTAGGCTAGGTATCCTACACATCCTTGTCTCAACAATTTCTTGGCTTGCATCACCGTCAGACAACTTGCTTGTCGAGGTGACTTGCTGCCAAAGAACACAACCTTTGACGGAGTCATAAGGTTAACACACTTCCTTTGGCAATCAATTACTGCTCCGTAATTGAATAACCAATCCATTCCCAGTATGACATCAAATTCACCAAGTCTAATTGGTATCAAATCTACCATCATCTCGTGAACTTTTATAGCCACTCTACAATTCCTATATATGTATCTGACAGGAATCACTTCCTTATTCGCAATCTCTATACTTAAGGAAAATTCTAATTCTTCTTGAGGCAAATCTAAATTCTGAGCAAATTCATCGGATAAAAATGAATAAGTAGCACCGAAATCAAATAGTATATAAGCATTAATAACATTAATCAGAATGATACCTGACACCACATCCTTAGACTGTACAGCATCCTGCGTGATCATATTGAATGTTCTTGCAGTAGATCAGCTTGACTGTGCTGGTCCAGTGATAGTCAATTCACCACCACCATTGTTGTTTCCTTTTCCACCACTTGTACTTCCCGCTGGCTTCTTAGGGCAATCACGAGCCATTTGGTCTTTTGAACCGTAGGTAAAGCATGCTCCTTTCTTTGAGCTACCTCCTGACCACAGTTGAAACACACCCTCTTTCCCTTCAAACGTACTCCAGTATGGTTTTTCCCACAAGTAGCACAAGCTTCAAACTTTTTCTTCTGTTGACTTCCCTGCTGCCATCCCGTAGTCGAACTCTCATTCCACTTCCTCTTCTGATTGTTACTTCCAATGTTACCTCCACCAACCTTATTTTCACTATCATTCTTCCTCTTCTTCTGTTCTTGGTTATACTTGGTCAAAGCATCGCTTCCACCTTCTGCGATAATTGTCTTTTCCAGTACAGCTGCAAATGTATTCAGCTAGAAAATTGAAACCTTGCTATACAGCCAGGGTTTCAATCCTTGTTCGAACCTTATCGCTTTACGCTCGTCGGTATTGACTTGATAAGTGGCAAACCTTGCCAACTCGTTAAACTTCGCAGCATATTCAAGCACTGTCATTGTTCCTTGCTTTAGCTCCAGAAATTGCACTTCCAACTGATTCTGAGAACTAGCTGAAAAGTACATTTCAAAGAACATCTCCTTAAATTTATCCCACGCTATCACTCCTTGTCCCCCACGAACCTTATTTGCTTGCCACCAGTAGCTAGCTTCAAACTTCAGCATGAACATTACGAATGCAGTCTTCTGATCTTCGTTAACTCTAGCAACGTCGAACACCTTTTCCATTTCCATAATCTAGGTTTGGGCTTCCACTGGATTCATAGAACCTTGAAACTCTGGCGGTCCAACTGCTTTAAATACCTTGAAAGTCGTAGCTTGAGCTTGCGGTTGATTCGCAAGTGCACCCGTCAACAAAGCTACCAACTGCTGAACCTGATTGGCGTTGGCCTCGTTGTTATTATTAGTAGACCCCTCAGGAGGTGCTTGCTGATGTGGTTGTCTTCTTCTAGGAGGCATCTTCTGATAAAATATACGCTTATCAGTTCATTACTCAACTTCTTGGGTATTTGAAGTTTAACTTAAGCATTCCAAGATTAAAGCTTTAACACCTAACATTTCAAATAAACTCTAATATTTTATTTATTCATAACTTTTTTAAAACATGTTAAGGATAGCACAACCGCTATTAACATTCAATTTCCTGAACTAGATAAGTTTCAGGATTACATACTCTTACTATCCCTTTATTCATCTCAAAATAAGGGATTCACAATTTATTTATTCACATAATTAACCACATACTATTATCACTCTTATTTCTATCTACGCATATTAAGACGTCGCAAGGCTTCTCGACGTTCCTCCTCCATAATACGATACGCTGTTCTACGGTCCATCACGAACCACGGCGAGTCTTCAAATTGAGGTGGGTAATAAAAAACTCGATCCTGGGCCCTATCAATCGTAGAATTAAAAGCATAATCCATCTCGTTCATCTTGGCCTTCTTCACTTGGACTTTAGCCTCCGCACGGTCTGCACGTTGAGTCGCCTTCATCCAAGCATCCTCTGCTCTTGCATGATTAATTGATTCCTCTTTGAAGTCATCTTTTAATTTCTCCATGTCAGTCTTCATCTTCTCATTTACTGCCAACAGATCTTCATTCTGACCCTTAGTATGAACTAAGTCCCACTCTGTGTTTCCAAGTTTTGAGTCAAGCTCCTGAATCTCTGTATCCTTCTGCTCCATCAAAGCATGATGCACCTCAACCATCTCCTTTAGCTCCTCAACTTCGTCATGTAACTCTATGTTACGGTCATATAGAGCATCATACATCTCGACTGATATGGAGTTTGGTGGAAACTCCTCAGGATCCTCTTCCTCATCATCCCCTAAACTATCCTCCTCGGGATCGGTCACAGGCTCATCCTCCTGGATCAACTGTTCTCGCACTACGTGAATATCTCGGGGTTCATCGTCTATAGGTACCTGAGGTATCACCTCTCTAGCTGGACTGGATCCTCCTTCACCAGACATCCTGACAACAAAATATTTTAAGTTTTACTTAACATTATCGATACTTGCGATCACATAAGTTATTAACACATAGCACATAATGTCTTTTATTGTTTAGTTTCAATGGATGCCTTAATCCATTTCTTAAAACCCGATAAAAGTTAAACACCTCTATGTTGTACAATAATGAACTTGTTCTACGAATCGAAACAGAAACAAGTTCGAATTTAATATCTGAGGGTCTTAAGACCACGAACTATGTCTCCGGAATTTAGGTATTATTACCTTAACCTTAACAGTCGTTAGACTATATAGACCCTTCTGAACGTACTTAGGGGGATCATCCCTTTGTACCATGTATTGTACACAAACATCTAAACGTTACACGTACAAAATCCCCTATTTTAGGGTTGTTCGTCTCAGTTTGAATTTAGAATTTTTGCACTAAAGAAAGTTTAGTTTGGAACTAGCTTATCAGTGTTTCTAGAATTTTAGAACACTATTTAGTTTCCATCAATAAAGGTTTAATACAAGAATGTATAACTGAACAATGCTATCAAAGTCAATGATCGGATATTAACAATATATAACTGAATAAACATGATACACATGCAAAGTACTATGTTCAAAAGAGTTAGAACAATCTTATTTGAATCGACGTATTAGAACAATGTATGCTTTGTATAATAATTAGAAAAGTGAAATTTGCTCGATGTAACGAATTAGATTACAAGAGCTTAATCACTCGTATATAAGAATAGAATCAATAATATTGCTCAATATAATTTAGGAACTTGCATTCATTAATAAAAGAATGAAGTTAGAAAGCTTGCTCAATGTAAAGAGTTAAAGTTTAGAAACTTGCACAATTATGAAAGTAGAGTTAGAGAACTTGCACAATTATGAAAGTAGAGTTAGAGAACTTGCCTTGTTTTAAGCTACACAAGTGTAAAATAATCTCCAATTACCCTACATACATCATTGCAATCGCAACAACAATTAGTCGTATAAATATTAACACTATGGGTATTAAACCATCTTTTAGGTCACAACCCTATCCTAGCACCTAACCATGTTGATTAACACCTTAACGATTCTGAAATCACACTATAAACCTTATCAGTTATATTTAACTTTTGAAAACATCACATTTGGTTCATTACATAACTTATTCAAGTAATCACTTAAATTCTTTTACACTGTACATAACAACGCATGACAATCTGTTATTATAGTTTATATTGTGCCTTAACATTATTAACATGCATGCTAAACTAATATAAGTCCATTACACATGACCTACAATTAAGCAGACATCACTGTCTGAGACTGGCTACTCGCGTGGCCACGCCAGTAATACACTGGGTAACCGCGCGCCCGCGCGACACAGCGCGCCCGCGCCCAAATGCTGTTCGCCCACGCGATAACCGCGCGCTAGACAGCGTGTCCGCGCGATGCCTCAGATCCAGTTTTTGCAGAAGCTCAAAATCAAACTCTACTTTGGCCAAAAATTCCAATTCAACCGAAAATCTCCCAACTTCAACATCTAACATTTTCCATATTATAGTTATACATGATAAACACCATTCTTTATACAAAAACATCACATGCACACTATTTTGAAGAATCAAAACCATATTTTCCCAAATATCATCATTTTTACACTATTAACGAATTCGATCACCACGAATTCGTTTCTCCATCAATTGATACGATTCCAACTACGCCGCATTCGTTTCTTAACATACAAACATATTCTAACTTCAAATTGCTTATTACAACACATATTAAATATGAAATTTTGTACTTTCTAAGCCATATTATATGAACATAAGCACTGTAGTTTTTCCTACACCCAATTTTCACAAATTTGATAACAAGTATATATGATGATTAATAGAGTTTTTCAAAACTATATGAACATATATACATACCACAATTCACGCGATTTCCAATCACATAGAATATATACATATATATACCGAAACTAAAAATTAGAATGAGGATAGTTTATACCTTGATTTAGCAAAACAATTAGCAAGCCCTTCTCTTCCACTTGATAATCACATAATAACTTCTCTCAAGCTCTCACTCTCACTCCCCTCTGTGTTTATCTTCTTCTCTCAAACCTTCTCTGTGCTCTCTATATTTTCTAACCTTAGGAAAAAATAAGACGCGTAGGAAAATATAACTGACTCCCTTTTCCCCACGTACGTCAGGTTAAAAAAACAAAAAGGCTCACATCAGTTAAAATAACCAAAAGCCATAAGGCTATGTTTGGTTACACACTAATTGTGACACTCCCAAATCCAGGTACTTCCATTCCCACATGATTTGGTGTTCACGATACAACATCATATATCTATCTATCCATAAAAATGTAAATCATGCAATAGATAGAATAAATAATAAATCTCTCCCCTTATGGGGTTACATCAACTTCATAATAAATAAATCCCATGTAACTCTAACCTTAAATCATTTGTGCGGAAACATAAACAAATAAGTCTTAAGTAACATCAATTCTAATTATCATTACATAACCACATAAATAATCAATCTTCATTACTTGCTAAGCTTGCCCTTGCCTTTACTAGTAGAAGGTTCGTCTACTCTTTCGTTCTTAACTGCAATGTTATTATTACGCAAGAGTGAGCACGATTGCCCACAAGTATAACAATATAACAATGAATAATAACATGCGAGAGAAAATAATAACTTCGGATATAAAAGCTCAACTTTTGAATCAAGAATGAATAACCGAGTCAAAAGAAATTCTGAGGGTCATAAGACCTTGAACTATGTCCTAGGTTGTCAAGGGTTATACTTGAAACATTTAATAGTTATAAGACTATGGACTCTTCTTCTCGTACTTAGGGGGATCAGCCCTTAGTACCATACTATGCACAATATCTTAATGCTAAAACGTAAATAATCCCCTATTAAAGGGTTGTTCATCTCAGTTTGACATCGGAGTTCGCACCAAAGAAAGTTTGGTTTGGATAATTCATCAAGGGTTCTGAAATTTAGAACGCTCATCAACTATGGACTAGTCGAATCAATAAGGGTTCGCTAGTCTAACAAGGTTTAACAATAATTGATAACTTAATTGAATAGAATTTCAAAAGGTATACAATAGAATAAGTATTGTATAACAGTATCATGCTTGAAAGATTTATAAACTTTAATATACAAAACAGTCTTGATCAATAATAATGAGAACTTGCTCAATGTAGAAAGATGAATTAATCAACTTATATAATGATAACAAGTAGGGTTAGGAAAACTTGCCTCGTGCGTAGATGTAGATTACACTTTAACTAAACTTGTTCTTTGATTTAACTCCTACATATCAATTACGTTCACAATACCAGTCAATTACAACGTACTAAACATCATAAGTTTATTCTTTTGTCTAACTCGAATTCATGACTATACTTAGTCAACTACTATACTTATTGTCAAAAATTAGATTTCACGAACAATAAGCTAACTATGCATTCGATCATTCAATTCACACGTAATTGTGTTATGGACGTGTTAAGAATTTATTTTAACACCTCATTGTACGTCTAACAAGTTTTTATGATCAATAGATTAAGTTAATAACACATTACTAGACTTAAACATTTTAGAAACTCATTTCTGGCCAATCTGCTAAGTGGCGCTGCGGCGCCACTGATGTACTGGGTCTTGGCGCTGCGGCACGAGTCTCAGGCCTGGAGTTGGCGCCGTGGCGCGACACTCCAGATTCTGAATTTCCAGTTCACGAAGAACACAGAATTCAGCAAAATAAACATTACATAAACACTAAATTCACCAAATTCAACATACCCACATGCTAGAATTTATACATAATCATTATCCAACATTTATAGAGTGATTTTAACCCATTAAAACACATAATCACATAATTAAATTATGCAAATTGTACTGTTCTTGATGTTCTTAAAGGTTTTGAACATAAATCCTAAAATTCAACGCCACGGATTCGTTATAAGACCAAATCCAACCATTCAAGTTTTGTTTACTTCGTTTTAACATGCATAATTATATACAAGTGTAAAATTTAGGGATAATATATGATCAACGCATTAAATTTGTGCGTAAGGGCCATATGGCCAAAACTTATACTCTGTAAGTTTTAAGCAACATATACGACGTATTTTCATGAAACTGATGACATGATAACTTACATAATATATAATTGAATACGATCTGATAACATTTAATACATATACAACACATAATCCATGACACAGTTTCCCAATTTACAGAGATTAATAGAAAGTATGAAAGCCATTTTTTTTTATAAAACTAAATGACATAAACTATGAAAATTGGGTTGGAGAGAATTACCCAAAATGTAGAGTGAATTAATAGGAGATGAATTCCTTCTGATTCTTCCTGACTCACACAAACCTCTTAACAACTCTCTAAATTCTGAAGCTCACTCTCTTTTCCCTCTTTGTTTTATGCCAGACTTAACCAAATGATGAAAAAGAAGAAAGCATAAGAAATAAATAGAAAAGGAACTGACGCGTTGTGGAGGTCAGTTACCTATCATGGGTAACGGCTCCCAACCTCCCTTAGTGTCATGTTTGGCTAGCATACTAGGTTTCAAAACCCTTTATTTTAATAAAATCTTTTATCATATAGTTAAAATAATGTCACACCCATTATAAAATAAATCAAATATCTAGTTTAATTTATTTTAAATAAAATATAATAATTTCTCATTAATTCACATAGTCACATAATTAAATTTCTCCTTTAATAATAATGTCAAATTATTAAATCTCTAATTAATAATTAAATTAATTAAAATAACATTAGGCTTATTAAATATTTCTTTTAATACAATAAGCTCACATAAATACATGCATTGAATAATAAAATTCTTCACATCAATTTAATAAATACAACACATATAATTAAATTAATCTACCATAATTTTATCAATTAATTATTTAGTCTAATAATTAATTCATCGATAAATATTTATTCAATCTAAAAAATATTAAAATTAATTACAAAATCTCGGTTGTCACATCTTTTCAATAAATATTAAAATTAATTACAAAATCTAGGTTGTCACATCTTTTCCCTCTTAAAAGGATTCTGTCCTCAGAATCACAACTCAAATAATTTGTCATGTTACATTCTTTCCCCCTTACAAAGATTCTGTCCCCAGAATCGCTTATAACAATCTAAGTAAATAAATGAGGATAATTTTTTATCATATTCTCTTCGAGTTCCCACGTAGCTTCTTTAGCATTGTGGTTCCTCCAAATTACCTTAACAGAAGGTATTACTTTATTTATTAGAATTTGTTCTTTTCGGTCGACAATTTGAACAGGAATTTCTTCGTAAGATAAGTCTTTGTCGAAATGTAGGGGTTTATATTCAATGACGTGCTTATAATCGGGTTTGTAGGGTCGTAGGACTGAGACATGGAAAACAATGTGGACATTCTCTAGAGCTGGAGGTAAGGCTACCTCATAAGCAACTTCTCCGATTCTTCTCAGAACTTCGAAGGGTCCAATGAATCTTGGGCTTAATTTCTCTTTCTTTCCAAACCTGATCTTTTCCTTCCAGGGTGAGACCTTTAAGAACACATAACTACCTGGTTCGAACTCAACATTTTTACAGTGTGGATCTGCGTACTTCTTCTGTCTATCTTGAGCTGCTGTCAATCTTGTTCGGATCACTTTGACTATTTCTGCTGTTTGTTGTACCAATTCCGGGCCTAGTAATTGTCTTTCACCAACTTCATCCCAGTATAGCGGAGTTTTGCACTTTCTGCCGTATAATGCTTCATAAGGTAGCATTCCAATACTAGCGTGGTAACTATTGTTGTAACCTAACTCTACGAGCGGTAGATGATCATCCCAATTTCCTTTAAAGTCCATTATACAAGTTCTTAATATATCTTCCAATGTTTGAATTGTTCTTTCACTCTGTCCATCTGTCTGAGGGTGATATGTCGTACTCATTCGCAACTATGTACTCATGTATTCTTGTAGACGTTTCCAGAAGTTCGACGTAAATCGTGGATCCCTATCGGAAACAATTGACACCGGCACTCCGTGCCTCAAAATAATCTCTTTTACATATAACTTTGCCAACTGATCTAAGTTGAATCTGATTTTGATCGGAAGGAAGTGTGCGGATTTCGTCAGTCGGTCAACGATAACCCATACTGCATCGTAGCCTTTCTGAGTCGTCGGAAGGCCAACCACGAAGTCCATTGTAATATGTTCCCATTTCCATTCTAGAATCTCTAGCGGTTGTAGCAACCCACTCGATCTCTGATGTTCTGCTTTCACTTTCTAACAGGTTAAATATTTGGCAACACACTCTACAACATCACGTTTCAAATTCGGCCACCAAAAATGTTGTCGAAGATCTTGATACATCTTTGTACTATCGGGGTGAATCGAATAACGTGAACTATGAGCCTCGCTCAAAATGTCTCCCTTAATCTCTGGTACTGGCGGTACTCAAATTCTGCTCTCAAATCTCAGTATTCCTTCCTTATCCATATTAAATCTTTGTTCAGTTCCTTCAGATATCTTCCTTATCACCTTTTTGCACTCATCGTCCTGAAGTTGAGCCTCCTTAACTTTATCCAGTAGGGTTGTACCAGATTGCATATGAAATAACTTCTCATCAATTTTCATAGAATACTTCACTTCCAACTCCAATTTCTCCATTGCTGAAATCAATTCCTTCTGAGCGGTCAACATCATCAACTTCTCTCGACCTTTTCTACTTAAAGCGTCGGCAACCACATTTGCCTTACCCGGATGGTATAAAATTTCACAATCATAGTCCTTAATTAATTCCAACCACCTTCTTTGGCGAATATTCAATTCTTTCTGTGTGAAAATATATTTCAGACTCTTATAGTCTGTATATATTTCACACTTCTCCCCGTAGAGATGGTGCCTCCAAATTTTCAAAGCGAAAACCACTGCAGCTAACTCCAAGTCATGGGTCGGATACCCCTTCTCATAATCCTTCAGTTGTTGTGACGCGTACGCAATGACTCTGCCATTTTGCATAAGCACACAGCCAAGTCCTTTGTGTGAAGCATCACTATAAACCACAAAATTTCCTGTATCATCCGGAAGAGATAATACATGTGCTGAACTTAACCTCTTCTTCAATTCTTGAAAGCTTTCCTCACACTTTTCTGCCCAAACAAATTTCACAGCTTTTCGAGTCAAATTCGTTAATGGAGTTGCGATCTTGGAAAAGTCTTGAATGAATCTTCTGTAATATCCTGCCAATCCAAGAAAACTTCTTACTTCTGACGGTGTCTTCGGCTGATCCCAATTAATCACGGCTTCTACTTTTGATGGATCTACCGAAATTCTGTCCCTATCGATCATATGTCCAAGAAATTGTACTCTTTCAATCCAGAATTCACATTTCAAAAACTTAGCATACAACTTCTCTTTTCTCAATACTTCCAACGTTAATCTCAAATGCTCTTCATGTTCTTCTTTGGTTTTTGAATATACCAAAATATCATCTATAAATACCACTACGACTTGTCCAAAAACGGCTTGAACACACCATTCATTAGTCCCATAAATGCTGCAGGAGTATTCGTTAAACCAAACGACATTACTAAAAATTCGTAGTGACCATATCGTGTTTTGAACGCTGTCTTCGGTACATACTCTGGTCTCACCTTCAGTTGATGTTAACCACTTCTCAAATCTATCTTTGAAAAGTATCTTGCTCCCTTAATCGTGACCTTATTTAGTTCTCTATAATCAATGCAGAGCCGCATTGTCCCATCCTTCTTCTTCACAAATAAAACTAGCGCTCCCCACGGTGATACGCTTGGTTGGATATACTTCTTGTCCAGTAATTCTTGTAGTTGGACCATCAGTTCTTTTATCTCTACCAGTGCCATTCGGTACGATGCCTTCGATATTGGAGTCGTTCCTGGAGCCAAATCGATCACGAATTCAACTACTCTATTTGGCGAAAGTCCTGGTAAATCGTCTAGAAATATGTCGACGAAATCCCTCACTACTGGTATCTCATCTATTTTCAGATTCTTTTTACGACTGTCGACTATGTAAGCTAAATATCCTACACTTCCTTGTCGTAACAACTTCCTGGCCTGCATCATCGTCAGACAACTCGCTTGTCTAGGCGACTTGCTACCATAAAACACAACCTTTGACGGAGTCATAAGGTTAATACGCTTCTTTTGGCAATCAATTATCGCCCCGTAATTGAATAACCAGTCTATTCCCAAGATAACGTCAAATTCCCCAAGTCGAATAGGGATAAGATCTACGTTCATGATATTACCCTTAATATCCACTCTATAGTTCTTATGCACGTACTTAACAGGGATTATTTCTCTATTCGCGATTTTTATATTCATGGGGTATTCTAACTCATCCTTAGGCAATTCTAAATTCTTAGCAAAGTCATCGGATATAAATGAGCAAGTAGCACCCGAATCAAATAACACATAAGCATTAACTTTATTGATCGAAATGATACCTGACACCACATCGCGAGACTGTACTGCATCCTACACCGTCATATTGAAGGTTCTGGTGGTTGGTCGATTGGTTGCGGTTGGTGCTGCGATAGTCAGAGTGCTTCCACCGGTATTCCCTCTATTTCCTCCTGAACTCGTTCCCCCAGATCCCTTCTTAGGATAATCTCTTGCCAAATGATCCTTTGAACCACAAGTGAAGCAGGCACCCTTCTTTGGGTTAGGACAGTTAGGTGTTATGTGGCCTTCCTGACCACAATTGTAACACACACGCTTCCCTTTCATGCAAACTCCCAAATGAGCTTTTCCGCAGCTTGAGCACTCTTCGATCTTCTTCTTCTGCCCTCCTTGTTGACTTCCAACTGACGACTTATCCATCCACTTCCTCTTCTGATTATGACTACCCCAAGTGTTACTCCCACCAGTCTTGTTATTACCTTCATTCTCACTCTTCTTCTTCTTTTGCTCCTGATTATACTTCGTTACTGCATCGCTTCCACCGTCAGCGAGTATGGCTTTCTCTAATACCCCGGACAATGTCTTCAACTAAAACATCGACACCTTACTATACAACCACGGCTTCAGTCCTTGTTCAAACCTTCTTGCTTTTCTCTCATCCGTGTGCACTTGATACATGGCGAACCTTGCCAATTCGTTGAATCTAGCCGCATAATCTGATACAGACATATTCCCTTGCTTCAATTATAGAAACTGAACCTCCAATTGGTTCTGCGAGGTAGTTGGGAAATACATCTCGAAAGACATCTCCTTGAACCTCTCCTAGGTTATCATACCTTCTCCTCCACGGACTTTGTTTGCTTGCCACCAAAAATTGGCTTCAGATTTCAGCATAAGCGTTGCAAAAGCAGTCTTCTGGTCCTCTCTGACTCTTGCGGCCTCAAAAACCTTCTCCATCTCCATAACCCAAGTCTGAGCTTCGATCGGGTTCATGGAACCTTTAAACTCTGGCGGTCCCACCGCCTTGAAATCATTGAACGTTGTATTCGGTGTAGCTTGAGGTTAATTATTCATTGCTCCAGCTATTAAGTTCACTAATTGTTGGACGGGATTAGCATTGGCGTTATTGTTATTATTCGTTGACTCTTCCTGAGCTGGTTGACAGTTTTGTCTTCTAGGCGGCATATTTCTGTTAAGAATATACGCTTATTAGGTCTTTATTCAATTCCTCAAACATTTAAGGCTTAGCTAGAACATTTAATCATAATTCACTTAACACATTACTTCAAATAAACTCTGACATTTCATTCAATTCAAAAGTTTTAACATCATAAGATAGCATCACTGCTATTTATATTAACTATCACGAGATAAAGAATCTATAGGATTTAAAACATAAAAATACTCCTTTGTTTATAAACACATCGGAATTTACATCATTAACTACCAAATAGTTTTCACATAATTAATACTAATACTATCACTGTCTGTTAAGGCTTCGAATAGCCTTGCTACGCTCCTCTTCTATGATGCGAGACATCGTCCTGCGATCCAGCATGTACGATGGTAGACCTTCAAACTGGATTGGGTACCTCAAAACTTGATCATGAGCTTCATCCATTGCATTATTAAGTGTAGAGTATATCTCCCCAAGCTTAGCCTTCTTTACACGACAATCCCTTTCTACAAGATCAGCACGACGTGATTCTCTTACCCAGCCTTCCTCTGCTATGGCAAGCCTCACTGAGCTCTCTTTCAGATCCTTCTTCAATTTTTCTATTTTTGTGGACTTCTCCTCGTTTTGACCCTTCTCGTGAACTAAATCTCATTCCACGTTTCCCACACGTGTGTGAAGAGTCACAATCTCCCTATCCTTCTGCTCGATGATAATCTGCTGACTAACCGCCTGCTCAGTCAGATCCTAGACAGTATCCTGTAACTCTATGTTACGATCATAAAGTGCATCATACATCTCAACATCAATAGAGTTCGGTGGGAACTCCTCTTCTTCCTCTTCTTCCTCAGGATCTTCCTCTGGATCAGTCTCAGGCTCATGCTCCTGACCAACAACTGTGATCAACGGAGATGGCTCCCTCTGAATCAACTTCTCCCTGACAACATGAATGTCTCGGGGCACCTCCTCAATAGGCACTCGGGGTTCCTCCTCCCCAGCTCGACTAGCTCCTCTAACATCTGACATCCTGACAATATAGTTTTAAGTTTTAGTCACTAAGTCGTACTAGTGACCACATAATTTAACACATAAACACATAATTATCTTCAATGAATTAAGAAATTCATCTCTTAGAACTTGATAAGAGTTATCCTTCACTATGTTCTTCCTATAAGACTATTACCTAAGGTTGTTCCCCCACCTAAGGTTTATAACCTACAGCTCTGATACCAACCTGTGACACCCCAAAATGCGGGTACTTCCAATCCCACATGATTTGGTGTTCACGATACAACATCATATATCTATCTACCCATAAAAATGCAAACCATGCAATAGATAGAAATAAATAATAAATCTCTCCCCTTATGGGGTTACATCAACTTCATAATAAATAAATCCCAGGTCACTCTAACCTTAAATCATCTGTGCGGAAACATAAACAAATAAGTCTTAAGTAACATCAATTCTAATTATCATTACATAACCACATAAATAATCAATCTTCATTACTTGCTAAGCCCTTGCCTTTACTAGTGGAAGGTTCGTTTGCTCTTTCGTTTTTAACTGCAATGTTATTATTACGCAAGAGTGAGCACGATTGCCCATAAGTATAACAATATAACAATGAATAATAGCATGCGAGAGAAAATAATAACTTCGGATATAAAAGCTCAACTTTTGAATCAAGAATGAATAACCAGAGTCAAAAGAAATTCTGAGGGTCATAAGACCTTGAAATATGTCCTAGGTTGTCAAGGGTTATACTTAAAACATTTAACAGTCATAAGACTATGGACTCTTCTTCTCGTACTTAGGGGGATCAGCCCTTAGTACCATACTATGCACAATATCTTAATGCTAAAACGTAAATAATCCCCTATTAAAGGGTTGTTCATCTCAGTTTGACATCGGAGTCCGCACCAAAGAAAGTTTGGTTTGGATAATTCATCAAGGGTTCTGAAATTTAGAACGCTCATCAACTATGGACTAGTCGAATCAATAAGGGTTCGCTAGTCTAATAAGGTTTAACAATAATTGATAACTTAATTGAATAGAATCTCAAAAGGTATACAATAGAATAAGTATTGTATAACAGTATCATGCTTGAAAGATTTATAAACTTTAATATACAAAACAGTCTTGATCAATAATAATGAGAACTTGCTCAATGTAGAAAGATGAATTAATCAACTTATATAATGATAACAAGTAGGGTTAGGAAAACTTGCCTCGTGCGTAGATGTAGATTACACTTTAACTAAACTTGTTCTTTGATTTAACTCCTACATATCAATTACGTTCACAATACCAGTCAATTACAACGTACTAAACATCATAAGTTTATTCTTTTGTCTAACTCGAATTCATGACTATACTTAGTCAACTACTATACTTATTGTCAAAAATTAGATTTCACGAACAATAAGCTAACTATGCATTCGATCATTCAATTCACACGTAATTGTTTTATGGACGTGTTAAGAATTTATTTTAACTCCTCATTATATGTCTAACAAGTTTTTATGATCAATAGACTAAGTTAATAACACATTACTAGACTTAAACATTTTAAAAACTCATTTCTGGCCAATCTGCTAAGTGGCGCTGCGGCGCCACTGATGTACTGGGTCTTGGTGCTGCGGCGTAGGTCTCTGGCGCTGCGACGCGGTGGCACTACGGCGCGAGTCTCAGGCCTGGAGTTGGCGCCGCGACACGACACTCCATATTCTGAATTTCCAGTTCGCGAAGAACACAGAATTCTGCGAAATAAACATTACATAAACACTAAATTCACCAAATTCAGCATACCCACATGCTAGAATTTATACATAATCATTATCCAACATTTATAGAGTGATTTTAACCCATTAAAACACATAATCACAGAATTAAATTATGCAAATTGTACTGTTCTTGAAGGTTTTGAACATAAATCCTAAAATTCAACGCCACGAATTTGTTATAAGACCAAATCCAACCATTCAAGTTTTGTTTACTTCGTTTTAACATGCATAATTATATACAAATGTAAAATTTAGGGATAATATATGATCAACGCATTAAATTTGTGCGTAAGAGCCATATGGCCAAAACTCATACTCTGTAAGTTTTGAGCAACATATACGACGCATTTTCATGAAACTGATGACATGATAACTTACATAATATATAATTGAATACGATTTGATAATATTTAATACATATACAACACATAATCCATGACACAGTTTCCCAATTTACAGAGATTCATAGAAAGTATGAAAGCTATTTTTTTTTATAAAACTAAATGACGTAAACTATGAAAATTGGGTTGAAGAGAATTACCCAAAACGTAGAGTGAATTAATAGGAGATGAATTTCTTTTGATTCTTCCTGACTCACACAAACCTCTTAACAACTCTCTAAATTCTCAAGCACACTCTCTTTTCCCTCTCTGTTTTATGCCAGACTTACCCAAATGATGAAAAAGAAGAAGGCGTAAGAAATAAATAGAAAAGGAACTGACGCGTTGTGGAGGTCAGTTACCTATCATGGGTAACTGCTCCCCACCTCCCTTAGTGCCATGTTTAGCTAGCATACTAGGTTTCAAAACCCATTATTTTAATAAAACCTTTTATCATATAGCTAAATTAATGTCACACCCATTATAAAATAAATCAAATATCTAGTTTAATTTATTTTAAATAAAACATAATAATTTCTCATTAATTCACATAATCACATAATCAAATTTCTCCTTTAATAATAATGTCAAATTATTAAATCTCTAATTAATAATTAAATTAATTAAAATAACATTAGGCTTATTAAATATTTCTTTTAATACAATAAGCTCACATAAATACATGCATCAAATAATAAAATTCTCCACATCAATTTAATAAATACAACACATATAATTAAATTAATCTACCACAATTTCATCAATTAATTATTTAGTCTAATAATTAACATCGATAAATATTTATTCAATCCAATAAATATTAAAATTAATTACAAAATCTCGGTTGTCACATCTTTCCAATAAATATTAAAATTAATTACAAAATCTCAGTTGTCACACTAATTCCCATACTAGATTATTTAAATAATATTTATATTATATAGTTACTACTTGCCACACTTTAATTTGATTAATTTAAATAACTTTAGTTTAGTTAATTTAAATAACTTAGAATAATAATAATAAAATTCTTATTATCATTATACTTATAATTAATAAATAATCACATATCTAATTAGAAACATCACTTTATTTAATATATTTATTTCCATTAAATTAAACAATTCATTTAATTTAATTACTCTCTTAAATATTAAACAATTGATTTAATTTAATTATTTCCTTAAATTAAATCCATCAGATAAAATTATCACTATTCAATTTAATTAACATTAATTAATTTAATTCACCACAATTAATCAATTATTTATTTTTCTCAATAAATAAATTATTTAAAATATTTATTTAATTCAATAAATATTTAAATTAAGTTATAAATTTTTCGATTGTTACAGAAGTCCTCTAACACTTACTGCTTTATTTCTACAATGAAGACATTGTAATTGTTAAGTTTGGGGGAGTTAGTTAGTTTAGTTTAGTTTTATTGCCTGTTTTGTTTAGTTTGTTATATTTTTGCATATGTTGTCATGTTTAGTCTAGGTTCATTATATGTTGCATTCATTTAGTAAAATTTCATAATAGTTTGCTTAGTAATGTAGTATTATAAATAGTTTTTGTTAGTTTTTATTTCTATTATTTTTATTTCATATTATGCATAAAAAAATCATAAGAATTTCAGTTTGTACTGTGTTTATCTTGCATGAGTCCAGCTGTTAGATAGTATAGTCTATATTGGCCAATGATGAGACTAACTTCGAGTAGACAAGTATAGTCTTTTCCTGTTTGAAACTGGTATAATAAGGATAGCACAGTAATAACAACTATGTTGATTGATTAAAGTCAAATTGATACATAATGGACCTCTAAAGGATAATGCTAGTTTAAATGCAAGATTGACAAGGATAAGCAGTGAAGGCTAAAGTTAAGCAAGACTCTAAGTTTAGGGGAAACTTTGGGGTTTATAAGTTTATCTATAAAATAAAAAAAATAAAAAATAAAAATAAACAATATGGCATGTTTGTCTAGTTTTGTGGCCTTTGTTACTTGAGTAAGTAAGTCTGAGGGGATTGTCTTTACACCTAGCGCCCTAAGGTTTTAATGGTCTGGGAGTCGTTGGTCGAAAACTCGTTAAGGTAGCATTGAAAAGCCTAAGGGATTAAAAATATGCACAGTCATGGGTATTAAAAAAAGAATAAAACGGGAAATAAGAGCAAAAAGCCCCCGTAAATGAAAAATAAAGCATAAGTACCCTATTTTGACCCTCGATATTGGTAATTGTTTAATTATAGTTGGATCTTGACTGTTTTTTAATTTCTTGAGTTTACATTGCATGATGCCTTCAAAGAGTCCAGTTATGTGTTAAATTTGATTGTATATCAGTTAGCATAGGTGTTGAGCACACACGCACTATAGTAGTGATAACAGTTTAAGATTTGATGATTGATTGGAAATTTACTAATTTGTTTTGATATGTGGTATTAGCATGTTTATTTGATTTCTCTGAGGCCGGTTGAATAGATTTGTTTCTATAATTACTGCTGAATTCGTAGGCATGCAAATTAGTTGCATTCCATTGCATTGCATTGTATAGCATTTTCGTTTAGTTTTCTGCTCGAGGACTAGCACGGGTATAAGTTTTGGGGAGTTTGATGAGTGGGTTTTATACCTATGAATCGGCCTCTAATTCGAGCTTAAATTGTGTTAATCCTGTATATTTATGTTCCTTTTTACTTGTTTATGTTTGTTTTATGTTTAGGTGGCATGGCGTAGCATTCATGGCATAATAGTGGTGTTGTGACATGAAGTGGCAATAAAATGAGCAAGAATGTGCAGCTGCAGAATTACCCCTCGCCGGGGCGGACATTATACAAGAAAACCCCCCGCCGGGGTGGGGGTACTTGAGCAGGGATAGAATGACCCCCCGCCGGGGCGGCCCTATATGGAAGAAAAACCCCTCAAGAACAAGAGTTCTGTTTCATTTGTAATTCTGCAGCAGCGTGAAGGAAGGAAGTTGGCATGGATTGGGACTTCAATCGGCGTCGGTTTTTGGGATGAAATACATGTCTTGTACTGGAGATAACAAAACGAGGGGGAAGTTAACAACAATCAAGGAATTAACAAGATTAAGCCTTAATTTTGAGAAAAGAGCATTGGAGGAAAGAATTGAAGGTTAGAATCACGTAGATTGCAAGTTGGAGAAGAGAAGAAGGGTGGTTTTGTATTCATTCTACTTCTTTAATTTAATTATTGTAATTGGGATGATGGATATTCTTTTATTATTTCAGTTATTGTTTCATTTATGATGAACTAAGTTACTTATTAGGCTTATGATTGATCTTTATGGTTGAACGATGATTGTGAAGCTTTAATTTCATTTTAATAATTTATCATTCAGTTTATCTATTGTGATTTATGCTTTAATTTATGAATTGCTTGATCACCAATTCTTTGTAGATTTGTATAGATTCGAGAGATGATGTATGAATCTAGACCTAATCACTTTGGCATGTGTTCTTGAATTCTATTATTTAATGGAATCTTGATTTATGTTGGGATAGAGATATACCTAACGTCGCATGTAATCGAATAAAGAACTTGAACTTAAATCTTATTTGATTTTAATTCACATAGAGATATAGTGACTTAGTTAATTAGGGTGTTTGGCTTAATTTAATCTGATTTGTGGATTTAAGTTAATACGGTATTAGTGCATTGAGAGATGGCTAATTCTACTTAAGTATTCTTGATTAATAAACTGGGATAGTGATTGAACTGGGATAAGGTGTAATAATAAGATTGAGACTTAAAGTGAAATTGTAGGCCTAATTCTTCAATATTTTCTTGAAGATACAGGTTTTAAGTTGTGTTAATTGCTTGGTATTTTTAGTTTCTTAGTTTTTGTTAGTTATAATCATTTATTTGGATAGTTTAATAAAATTTGGATTAATAGAAAATTGGTAATTGAGAAGTTTAATTTCTTTCTAATCTCTATGGGAACGATATTTTTACTTATCATTATATTACTTGTTGACCGCATGCACTTACGTGTGAGCGTAATTAGATTTTGACCAACAGTCAGCCATATATTGCCACATCCATTCTGCAGGGGTATTTACTAGCAGCACGGTCTTGCTGTATGTGTGGTTCATGCCACACCTGAGACCGATTGGCACATTTCGACGCCATGGGTACTGCTTTTTCCATGAGATAGCCATGTCTTACTCCTTTTAGCCGGTGGAGTATACAGACATTGCTTCCTGGTTAGTGTTCTTGGTAGGGATCGAGGATCCATTTGACATTTTATCGAGTTCAGGGCTTAGTTCTCCCTACAGCTTCATTACTCATGCATCTGGCATGGATTATCTTCCTCTGGCTGGTTTGAGGGGCATGACCATGTATCACCCATTGGCTGTGATGGCACAGTTTGACCAGTTTCAGGATGTTCATCCTTTTGAGGGGGCATTGGGTCAGCATTTAGCTTCTTGACTTTTGTCAGCAGAGGATAGATTCAGGGTTTATGCCTGTTGAGCCCAGTGTAAGAGGGCTGATTTTACTACTAGCCATCCAAGTCACTCTACAGAGTATTCTGCATGGATAGAGGCAGAGATTACATCGGCTGGGGTTGTATCCACGGAGTTAGGGATTGATTTTAACAGTGGGGAGCCCATGGAGGACGTTAATTCTCCCACTGAGGCTGAGCGATTCGTTGGGCTGACAGCAGCTCTGATTGATTCTCCCAGTATTATTGCTACGGTGACCCCGCATTCTAAAGAGTATTTATAGCAGAGTCTACATCTGATAACATTTGAGAGGGATCAGGCTAGGGTCTTGATGTTGACAACTCTTTCTGGGAGAGATGTCGCTCTGGTTGAGAGAGATGATGCTTTAGCTCATAGAGACACCGTTGTTGCTGAGCGAGATGAGGCTAAATCATCTAGAGATGCAATTGTTGCTGAGTAGGATGGCGTTATATCTGCCAGAGATGTCGCTATTGCAGATAGCACTGCATTGAGGACCCATACTACTGATATCATTGCAGAGATGAGCACATTCATTGATGAGCATAGTGTCACTATGCAGATGGCTGTGGATCTCTTGGCTCGTGTTGATACCATTGGGCAGGAGCTCACAGAGTTAACCCCCTTCTTCTGAGAGGGATGCTATGTTTGATTTGATAGCGCGCATATACACTGATTTGTAGATGGGCTTGGATTTTCCTGCACAGACTAGCTTAGCCATTTTTGTCATATACAGTACATATTGTATATATCAAACATTATTATATATGGCGGGAAAATATATTTTGATTCAGTTCCCTTTTAGTTATGCCTTGTTACTTGCTTGATATTTTCCTGTTCCTCCAGGGCTTGTGATCTTGATGTATTCTGAACTCCCATTGATGGATGGACATTAAGATGTCTCAGGATCTTTCACAATGGATCATTGATTTGTGTATTCCCTACCTTATGGTGTCTTGGGACTAATTTTTGTATGTGGTTATGGAGAGGAGTGTGGCTTTCCTCTCTGAGGTTGACCGCCCCACAGATGGTCGCCGGTACTCCATTGTAAGGGGGAGCCCAGGTAATTCCATCTCTTATGGATTAGTGTTTCTCTTTGAGGACTCAACCGCAACTTAGATGGTCGCCGATTGTTCTCCCATTTGTGTGGGGAGACCAGGTAGTTCCATCCCTTTGGTCTAAGCAGATGATGTATGGTTTTAAAGGTTGAAAGGATGATCCCAATACTATTTACAAGTTTTTGTGTTTTGGTAGGGGTGAGACCGAACCATGAATGGCTGCCTACGTACTCCCATTGATGAGGGGAGATCAGGTCTGCGTTGTTCGAACCTAGCGTGAAAAGGTTCAAAGTTATAAGTGGTGAAAAGGGTGTAGAGATGTTTTTTGTTTTCTTTTTCTGTAGTTAGACCGGACCATAAAAATGGCTACCTACGTACTCCCATTGATGAGGGGAGATCAGGTCTGCGTTGTTCGAACCTAGCGTGAAAAGGTTCAAAGTTATAAGTGGTGAAAAGGGTGTAGAGATGTTTTTTGTTTTCTTTTTCTGTAGTTAGACCGGACAAAGTTGTAAGTGGTGAAAAGGGTGTAGAGATGTTTTTTGTTTTCTTTTTCTGTAGTTAGACCGGACCATAAAAATGGCTACCTACGTACTCCCGTGTATTGGGGAGACCAGGTTTTGCGTAGTTCGCCCCTAGCATGAAAAGGTTCAAAGTTGTAAGTGGTGAAAAGGGTGTAGAGATGTTTTTTTTCTGTAGTTAGACCGGACCATGCCTACGTACTCCCGTGTATTGGGGAGATCAGGTCTGCATAGTTCGCCCCATGTACAGGACAGACTGCAGATGTGAAAAGTTTGATCCCTGGTGGGACAAACCGAAGTTATGGAAAGTTTAATCCCTGGTGGGATAAACTGAAGGTGTGAAAAGTTTGATCCCTGGTGAGACAAACTGAAGGTGTGAAAGGTTTTGAAAACCTAAGTTGAGTGATGGATCTGATGATCCGAAACTAGGCTGCTCGTTGGAAGGTATGTTTGTCCCTGATGGAGCAAACGAATATAAAGAAAGGTTGTATGTAGTGAAGGGTTTTGAAAACCTGAACTGACTGGGGATCTGGTTATCTAGAACCAGGATGCTGGTTTGCAGGTAACCTCAGACATAGTATCGTTTTACGATGTCTGAGTTAATGAGTTGCGGAAATTTATCGCCATCCATTTCTTGTAATCTGAGGGCTCCTCTTGTCAACACCTCCTTGACAACAAACGGGCCTTCCCAGTTTGGGGTGAATTTTCCTTTGGATTGATCTTGGTTGTCAAGAGCCTTTTTCAAGACCCAGTCATGTTCCTTGAACTGCCGTAGGTGGACTTTTTTATTGTAGGATCTAGCGACCCTTTGTTGATATAACTGACCATGGAAGATGGTTGCGGCCCGACTCTCATCTATTAAAGACAATTGATGGTACCTATCTTGTAACCATTGGTCTTCATCTAGCTGAGAGTGTCTATCAACACCCTGAGGGATTCCATTTCCACCTCTATGGGGAGCACTTATTCCATCCCATAGGTTAATGAGTAGGGGGTTGCCCCAGTGGAAGTACGCATTGGCGTTCTCTAGGCTAATAGAGTCAGAGACAACAAGTCAGGCCATCCTTTGTGATTGGCGAACATCTTTTGCATGACCTTCTTGATATTCTTATTAGCCACTTCAACAACACCATTCATCTTTGGCCGATAGATGACGGAGTTAAGATGTTTGATGTGGAATTTACTGCATAACTCCTCCATCATTTGGTTGTTGAGATTTTTAGCATTGTCTAACACAATCACCTCTAGTTGTCCATATCGACAAATGACATTGTTTCTGATGAAACTAGTGATAACTTCTTTAGTAACCCTAGGGGAAGAGGTTGCTTCTACCAACTTGCTGAAGTACCCGATCATGGTGAAGATAAACAGATGCCCATTACTGGCTTTGGGCCCGATCACGTCCATTCCCTACATTGAGAAGGGCCCGGGTGAACTCATATTGTGGAGCTTCCTTGGAGGGGCGTGTATAGCATTCCCATGAATTTGTCATTGGTAACATCTCTTGGCATGATCATCACAGTCAGCCTTAAGAGAGAGCCAATAATGCTCTGTTTTTAGGATTTTTTGATAAGTAGAGGGCTACTCATGTGTGGGCCGCACACTCTACCATAGATTTCATCCATGAGCCTCTGAGCTTGGTCTTTGTCTAGATATCTGAGAAGACCTAGTCCTGCATATCTTTTGTAGAGTGTGTATCCGCTCAGGTAGAATTTCATAGCCATTCGATGGATCCGCTTTCTTTCAGCTTGACTCGCCTCAGCGGGTGTAGATCCATCTCGCAGATACTCCTTGATATGCTGATACCAAGGGTGTTGGATGGGAGGCAGCTCATCCGATACTTCTCTAATGTAATTCTCGTAGGGTAGTGCCTTTTGTAGGGTATATTTGGCATGTCTTCCTTATCAAGTATGTTGATTAAGGAGGCCAGAGTTGCTAGTGCATCCGCAAAGTCATTCCGATTACGAGGAATGTGGAGGAAGGATACTTCTTCAAACTCTAAAGCCATCTGGATAGCCTACCGATGGTAAGGCAGTAAATGTAGCTCTTTGGTGTGATAGATCCCAGTGGTTTGTCTGATTACCAATTTAGAATCTCCAAAGACAGTTAACCATCTGACGTCCATAGATTGGGCTAGTTTCAACCCCATGATATAGCCTTCATACTCAGCTGTGTTATTGGTGCTGGTAAACTGCAATTTGACGGCAACGAGATACTGCTCCCATGTTAGGGATACTAGGACTGCTCCAGCCCCAGAACCCTCCATGTTTACAGCTCCATCAAAATACATCTTCCATGGTTTGTGTGTATCATCCTGATGGTGTTGTTGAACTATCATTACCCCTTCATCGGGGAACTATGTTTCCAAGGGTTTGAAATCCACTGAAGGTGCGAAGGCTAGTTGATCCACAATTCCTTGACCTTTGATAAACTTTTGAGTCATGTAGGCGATGTCAAATTGCTGTAGGATCAGCTGCCATTTGGACAGTCGACAATTCAACATGGGTTTGCTGAACACGTACTTGAGAGGATCCACGTGGGATATGAGATGGGTTGTACGACCATGGAGATAATGTTGTAATCTCATGGAAGCCCATGCTAAAGCACAACAAATTTTTCAATCAGAGTGTACTTGTATTCACTCCTGCTGAATCTTTTGCTGAGGTAATAGATAGCTCTTTCTTGGCCTATATCATCTTTCTATCCCAGCATGCAGCCCATGGCATTGTCATTGATTGACAGGTACATGAACAAAGGAACACCATCCCTGGGAGGTACCAACACAAGAGCTTTGATTAGCTGCTCCTTAATTGCAAGGAAGGCTTTCTGACACTCATCATTCCATTTCATGGAGGAGTTCTTCCTTAGCAACTTGAAAATAGGCTCAAAAGTTGCTGTGAGTTGGGAGATGAATCGGCTAATGAAGTTGATTCTTCCCAAGAATCCATGTATTTCCTTCTCTGTCTGAGGTATGGACATTTCTATGATGGCCTAGATTTTTGTGGGATTCAGCTCAATCCCTTTGTGGCTCACGAGGAAGCCTAGCAACTTGCCTGATTTGACACTAAAGGAACATTTGGCTGGATTCAGCTTCAAGTTGTACTTACGCAACCGGCTGAAGAGCTTTTTGAGATGATCTAGGTGGTCCTCCTCCCTTCGGGATTTGACAAAGATGTCATCCACATAGACTTCTATCTCTTTGTGCATTAGATCATGAAAAAGAGCCATCATGGCTCATTGATAGGTAGCTCCGGCATTGATGAGGCCGAATGACAATCGTTTGTAGCAAAAGGCTCCCCAAGGAGTGATGAATGCAATTTTCTCATGATCCTCTTCAGCAACCATAATTTGATGGTACCCCACAAAACAATCAGCAAAGGAATACATGTCATATTGAGCTGTATTGTCAATGAGTATGTGGATGAATGGCACGAGAAAGCTATCTTTGAGACAATCTTTGTTCAGATCCCTGTAATCCACACAAACTCGCACCTTTCCTCCTGGTTTAGGCACGGGGACTATGTTGGATAGCCACTTAGGGTATGTTGACACCATGATGATGTCGGCTTAAAAATGTTTCACAATTTCTTCTTTAACTTTTAAACTCCACTCAGGTTTTAATCGCCTGAGTTTCTGCCTGACTGGCTTGAATCCCTCTTTGATGGGAAGGCGATGGATGACGATGTCAGCCGACAAACTGACCATATCTTCATGAGACCATGCAAACACATCCTGGAATTTGGTCAATAGAGTAACCATGTCGTTCCTTTAGTTTGGAGTAAGGTCCGTACCAATCTGAATTTGTTTGGGGTTTTTTGAGGTTCCAAGGTTAAAAGAGGTGGTTTGATCAAGATTTGGCTTGGGTTTGTCTTCGACCCATTCTGTGATCTCCTGAGGTATCTCATAGTCCTCTCGTTCAATCTCCATCAAGTCTGATTCTACCTTTACATCAAATTTATAGTCCTTGTGTAGAATACACCTCATCAACAAGTGTAGGCACATCTAACTTTAGAGTCCTAAAATAAAATGCTTTCACTTAATGTATGAAATTGTTCAATCATACAAAGTGTTAGCATGAAATGACAAAACAACTGCTAATACTATACAGTAAAAGTAAGCAGTTATTGTTATCTACAGGGCAAAGGGAGTTTCTGCCCTTTTTACCCTTGTCGACAAATGCAAGGAGTGCTGCTCCAATTGCCAAGGGTGAAGTCTTGGTGGACAGGAGTGATGAAGGGGATGTTGTCGTCCTCCCTCTCCTGAATGATGACCATGATGTCCGGATAATCATCATCTCGGATGTATCTGTTCTGTGATAACCCGGAATTTCGAATAATCTGAATTTTTCGAATAATTTTTTTTATTTAATATTAATATTGATTATCAATTTTGTGACGAGTATCTGTGATACGAGTCTCGAGAAGTAGTCAATTTGTGTATTGACTGAGAAAATAAGAGTAGAGTTGTGCTTAACATATTTAGAAACCCTAACCCTAGTTGCAGATAGGGGTTCGATAGAAAATATATTTAAAATAATTATATTGATGTGTACGTGTGTATACTGTATAGAATTATTGATCGGGTAGGGTACAATATTAGTAAACCTTAATAAGGGATTAGAAACCCTAATCTCAGGATTAGAAATCATAATCGAAAGCCGGGAAACCATAATTTTAAATTTAGGAATCCTAAACCCTAATTAGGAAACCCTAATCATAATTAGCAAGCCAAAAGTGATAAGTAAACGTTAATATAATTAGGAAACCCTAATTATACTTTAGAAATATTAATTTCTATTTAAAACCCTAATTATATTTTTGAAATTTTAATTTTCTATTTTAAAACCCTAATTTAGAAAATCCTAGAAGCTAAGGTTGTAAAACCTAAGGTTAGAACCTTAGGGTTAAACCCTAAGAGTTTGGATAAAAGTCTTGTATGCCATTAAATTTAGAATACAAATGACAAAAATGCCCTTTTTGGAGTTTTATTAGATTACTTGCAAATCTTGCCAAATCAAGAGTTGGTGACCAACTAACTTGACTTTGTGACTCATAAAATCAAGCAAATCAGTCCCACGTCATCAGCCATATACAATGTATCTACTTATAAGAGATTAAGAGAGAGAAAGTCTAGTATTTTACTTATTTTGCACTCTAACTCTGAAACAACTCTCTCTCTCTCTCTAATCATCCGAATTATACAAGTGAATCAGTCTCAAATATAGCCCTTAGATCACCTAATATCAGTTAGGAAGATCAAGATCAAGATTGGAACTAGAAGGTATAAACCCTAATTTGATTTTTGATCTTAAATGCTAAGAAAAATTTGGTGTTTATGTGTTTAGATTGGTGCTAAAGAATGTTTTATGATGATCTATGATGATCTAACATAGATCCATAGCATCAAAATGCTTTAAAAAGATGTTTTTCAAAAATTGCTCAAGAACATTCAAAGTGGCCTGACAAGCTAATGTCAGAGTCCATAGATTCTTCTCTGTTGTTGATTTTAGTTATTTTATGTTTTGGATCTGTAGTTTGGTATATGGGCTGTAATCTGGAAGTGGAATCAAAGCTATTCCATGTACAGATTTCAAGATATTCTTGGTCAAAACCCGTTGACCGGGCATGACCAGATGAATTCTGGGTAACCCAGAAATGCTAAACTAGCGTCTGACAAGTTTTTGTAATGCCTTGATCTGTTAGTGTTTAATTGTTTTGATGATTTGTTTGTATCCATGTTGTGGACTCTAGATCCATAGTTTTAGATCCCACAAACAGTCAACAAAATAGAAGTTATGGGTGGTCAAACTAGACCACTCGACACTGACTTGCCGTTTCTGGAAGACCCAGAAACCGGATGAACACAATTTCTGACAGCCTTTGACCGAGCTCTAACTTGTGATGTTGATGTTGTAGAACTGAAATCATGATATGTATTTCTTCCTTGACATATGTACTACAGATTTAAACCATGAAACCACGTGAACAATGACCAGAACCTAGATTAATTTGGGCTGGAAAGTGGCATGTTGTAACTGCCTGGGTTTCTGGGTTACCCAGAAAACCCAGCAGCACTCTGACAGTGACTTTGGGAGATCAGATCTCCTTGTGTGTTTGTTGTATGACCAAGATGATGGTTGGTTGTGGTAGTGTAACATAAACACTACACGATCACAGTTCAAGCTAGCTCAGAAACGAATTACGCAGAGAATTAGAGGCGGTCAAACGAGACCCCTTGCTAACTGAGTTGTCAGTGTTCTTGAGGTTCAAGAACACCAACAGCGATGCTTAGTGTCGCTATAGGCTATAGCGACGGTTTATTTAATTTTGAATTTCTAATTTTTTTGAAAATTAATTAAAAATAGAAAATAAATTCTAAAAATTACAAAAATGGTTTTAAACATTATTTTAAATTATGAAAAATAACTTTTAATTATTTGGGACATTTTTCATTAATATTTAAAATTATTTAAATATTAATAATATTTAATTTATTTAATTAGTGGATTAAATAAATTAGAGAAAATGATTTTAATATTATAAAAATTATTTTAAATAAGAATAAATTGTTTAAAAATATTTTGAGTTATAAAATGTAACTTTTAATATTTTTGAGTAATTTTCATTAATAATTTAATATTAATGATAATAGATTTATTTAATTATTATATTAAATAAATGAATTAAAATTTGTTTAATTGATTTAAAAAATTATTTAAAAATGAGAAAAATAATTTAAAAATATTTTAAGTTATAATTAATGACTTTTAATATTTTGATAATAATTTTATTAATATTTAAATATTAATGGTGATGGTTTAAAAATAATTTTAATTATTTTAAAAATCATTTATGCAAAATAATGATGAATTAAAAATATTTTAAGTTATTAAAAATAACTTTAATATTTTGACAAGTACGTCATTAATATTTTAATATTATTAAATATTAATGATGATGGAATTAATTAGTATTTAAATCATATAAAAATGATTCCGTTATTTGAAAAATTATTATAAATTATAATAATTATTAGAAAATTATTGAAAGCTTCCAAAAAATATTATGAACGATATTTGACTTATTTAAAATAATATTGAAGCTTTAAGACCGAGATTAAATGGTAATAAATGTGTAAATTATCGGATAGGGTGACCAATACACCGAAATGAGACCGAAGTCCAACCAGACTGAACTAGTTAGACTTGATAAGTGTTTATATAGGTTATAAACACTAATGTGGCTATGTGGTAATGTACCTAGGAGAAAGATTGACTGTAAATTACAGTGATACGTGTTATAAATGATTGTGCTAATTGTTAGACCGATATTGTTGATTATAGGTCTTACGAACGCAGTTAAGTATATTGTGTAGCAGTAATCAACGCAGAAGACACGTTTTCTTAACTCAACCTTGAGTTAATACTTTTAAATATTATGGTAGTTAATTATTGTTGATTAGACCATGTCCAAGAATTTATTGTTGATTATTCGCAGTTAATACATGTTTATTAATTCAAAATTAAATTAGTGATTCTGAGAATATACTTGGAGAATATTTGTTGTTGAATACTTACATCCGTAGAAGCTATTATTAATAGTACAAATAATTCATGTCTATTATCGAATTGTATAGAGAAATGTCTTAGTTAATTATTCTGACTACATGAACATTTGTTAGTGTTAGAGTTTATGCCCTAGAGGCCAATTATTTGATATAATTGTTTAACATTTTGATAATATATTTGATTAAATAAATGGATGATTTTATTATGATTTTATTTACTGCGTTATATAAATGTTAACATAATAAAAGTCCTTAGAATAGTGATACAAATTATATAGCTTCAAGTAAGTGACTTGAACATGAGATTATATAATTACAATTAGTATCATTGCTCTTAAATGTCCCTAGTCAAGTATCATTGTTAATGGGACAACAATGATACATTGAGACTAGTATGTGGATTGACTGATGACCAGATCTCATTGGTCATAAATATATGAGATATTGAGTCAATGCATAGGTACATGTTAGAGAACGATGTACCAGACATACCCACCATGAGAATTCTATGTGGAGCATTATGCGAAGTGTCATTAGCAATTCTCATAGTGACAATGATGTAATGATCCTCCGACCTGAAATCACTATATTACTACACGGGAATTTATGTACTTTGATATCATCAAAGGTCACCTTTAATAGGGTGGACTATAAAGGTGATTATTGGGTACATCATGAATCGTGTGAGGCATATGAGTGATCTAGATGGAATTTAACCCTCCTATATATATTAGGGGTGATATCCGTAGGCCTCTTGATAGAGTAGGACTATGAAATGCATGGCCATGCTCAAATAGTGATTTGTTTCATATAGTCTACTCATTGATCAAGAAAACTCAGATTAAATTATGAAGAGTATGACGCATTCCATGACTCGAGTTTAATCTAAGATATCAAGGTTAAAAGGATTAAATTACATTGAAACATTGGTCACGAAAAGGTTGTATCGAATCATTGATCTTATTATTACTTGGGTAGCAGTGATGCATTACTAGATGTCGCTCACTGTTTATAATTTTATAATATGATTTTAAAATTATTGTCAACGTAATAATAACCTATAGGGTCACACACAAAGAATGTAATTAAAAGAGAATTAATTTAAATTGTAAAGATTTAAATATGTCAATATGATTGATAGAATTTAAATTACGAATTTTAATTAATAGGATAATTTATATATAGGTATATTAATTAAGTAAGACTTAATTAAGATATATATATATATATATATATATATATATATATATATATATAAATTTGAATTTTATTTTAATTAGATTAGGATTTTGATTAATTCCTATTAACTACTATATATATATATGATATATAGCAGCCATTTTAGGTAATGATCAAAACTAACAAACCCTAGCCGCTCTTAGAGAGAGACTAGAGAAAAGTTCAAAAATCTTATTCCTTTAGTGGCTAGTACCGCAGCTCCCTTTATTGCAGAATCGTGTGACAGTTCGCGTGCGTTCGTGTGGATACCGTAGAGATGTAGTACCGTGAGGAATTGCGTTGGAGATTCAAAGCGTTTCAGAAAATTCTATAATCGGTATAATATCTAAACACTGAATTATTATATTTTCGCATGGATCCTATTTTAGGGTTTCAGATTTAGCTTTATAATTTTTATTTTTCGCTGCGTTTTTATGTCGAAATCCCTACAGTTAGAACTTGATAGGTTCGAGAAGATAATTCAATTATTATTAACAGATCGATGCCAATTATTTCGGCTAGATCGAGAAGTGATTAGATATTGAAATCATAGTATTTCGTTGTTATAAATCAAACTTTGATTATAAGACTGAGAAGAACAACCTTTTATACAAAGAAAACATTTCTGGTCGTATATTCGGCCTTTGCGCTCGTGTAAGTATTATGCATAATATAGGGTACAAGGAGTTGGCCGCTCTAAGTACTTGCAGAGGGGTATGATTTAATCTTTATGGTTATCTGATATACATGGGTATATCAAAGTCAAATCTTTGATAATTACTCAAGAAGAGAAGTTCAAGATCTAATGGATCGCTTAGCATAAATCTGGAAAATATTTCACTTTGTTTTTACGTAGAATTGATTCTTAATTATTCATTTGAATATCGTAGAAACTTTGAAAGCGTTGTAATATTTCATTATCAGATTATTGTGTTGCATAGAATGCGAGAAGACTTGTTAGCTAATTAAAGATTTGTTCAGCTATTTCAAAGTTTTCTGAACTTTGGTGTTATTCTATCAAATTAGATAGTCTGCTATTATTAATTCTTATACATTCATTGTATGTCTTAACCTGCAGGGTAAATTTGTTGCTCATTCTTGCTAAATAAAGCTTTTCAGAGGGACGAAGTGGTAGGAGGTGCTGTGAAGGACAAAGGCAAAGGCATAGTGATAGCATAGTTATAATGAATAATATTATTATGTTATGTTTGTATACCCTTCTTGTATAACTAAAGGGTATGTTTGTAATGTTAAGGTTAGAGAACCTGGGGTAATGTATTAACTATATCAGTTGATGAAGTGTATATTTCTATTTATAATTAAATGGGTAGTTAAATGTTATTTATGTTGTGGATCGTGAGCACCAGACTCGGGAGTCAGGTAACCCGGATTTGGGGGTGTCACATGTTCAAACCCTCCATATGGATTAAGACGCGCATGTTTGACAGATGTCTCTCTATCTTTTGTTTGCGCCTTCGATTCCTTTCTTCCACCTCCGGGTCTGGAATCAGAACTTCCTTTCTTTTAATCGATATCGGCTTAGGAAATCGCATGGCTACCACAGGGGCAGGGACCTTTAATAAAGGTCGTACAGGGTTATCATCTGTAGGTTTAGGCAGACGTCTTGTAGATGAAGGAACTGGTTTATGCTTGTGTGGGTTCCTGTGAGTGGACCCAGAGGAGTAGCCTAGTCTGGTTGTCCCTGTTTGGCCGGGAACTTAAATTGGACACTTGATGCCCTGATGATCCTTTCCTAACCCCTATCCAGGTTGAAAACCCAAGGATATCATCTCTTGACTTGCCGACATTACCTTGGCAGAAACTCTGGGTTTCAGAGGTGGCGCCCCAATGGGGTGATAGTGAGTGTTGCTCACCTCAAGGGCTTGGAAGCTGACAGGCTCAATTTCTACATTGAAACTAATAATGGGTATATCACTTTGAACACGAGACTCTGGCTCAGCACTGACAGTGACCAGACTACTGTTGATGATATATTTGAGTTGCTGATGAAGAGTGGATGGGACAGCTCCTGCCATATGAATCCACGATCTTCCATAAAGTAGGTTGCATCCTGTATTGATCTTATACACTTGGAAGGATATGTAGAATGTATGTGGACCGATTTCCATAGGCAACTCAATTTCTCCGACGGCATTTCACCGAGATCCATCAAAAGCTTTGATGATTGAATGGCTGCTTCGAATCCTATTGAGATTGATGTTCATTTTCTCCAATGTGGCATAGGGGTAGTTGTTTAAGGATGATCTTCCATCTATTATCACTCCTCCGACCACATATCCGGAAGACATAACCGTTATGTGCAATGGTTTGCAATGACCCGTCCCTTCAGGGGGTATGCCATCATCGGTGAAGGATATTACATTACTGTTGAAAATGTGATCAACTAGATGATGGAATTCTTCAACATGCACTATCTTTGGCAAGTAGGCTTCTTCTAGTACTTTCAGTAAGACCTTTCGGTGATCTTCTAAAGAAAAAACTAAGTCCAGAATAGAAATCTATTATGGAGTTTCTTTCAAGCTTTGAACCACCTTGGCTTCATTATGTCCCATCTTACGGAGGAAATCTTCAATATTCTCCATGGATACTTTCCCCCTAGATCTGATGATAGGCTTCATCACCCGTTGAAGAAGATATAGTGGATTTTCTTTAAACACTGCAGCAGTTGTATTGGATGTAGATCCTTCAACTTCTCCATAGTTCCATGGCACTTTCTGAAGGCTGATGACATGATAATATAGCCTGAATGGCAGTATAATTTAGCTTTGCTGCAGCCACTTTCAAAGGGTTTTCAACGCCTTTAAGCTAAATTGGTTGAATTGTAAGTGGTGTGACAACCAAACCTCCCTCAGTGGATATACCTGCTACAACTTCCTTCCATCTTGGAGGAAATGTGTTCCTACTGTCAGATGATACAACGTTATTTTCTACCATTTGTAAGTCACCACTGTCAATTATGTTTTGAATAAGATGGCGGAGTGCCCAACATTTCTCAGTGCTATAACCGCGAGAGTGGGAGTGGTATTGACATACTCCATTTGCATCAACCCGCTTTGAGCGTGGGTGTAGCATCCCAAGATCCTGATCCTAATCACCACAGATCTGGTATACTAATTCTATAACTATTGCGGAAGATATAAACATAAAGTGTTTATATATTAAATTTACACACTATTCCCAAGGTCGAGAGCCTTGACGTAATACTTGTATTCCCACTAGTACAAAACCATAAAAAGACAACACTTAAAAGATAACGTTTTTATAAAAAACGTTGTGGTATTTTTTTTACAATACTTTTTAATAAAATATTGTAGATATATATAAAAAAATATTATGTATTTATAAGAGTAATTTTTAATTTTAAATAGATAAGGCTTTTTAAAAAAAACGTTGTTTATCTAAAAAACACGGACCAAAAAAAAATGTAGAAGTGAATTTAAATTTAAAATAAAACGCCAACACTTTCTTATAACCCAAAACCCTAGCCTCTGTTCTCAGTTCTCTCTGTCCCTACCTCCACAACCATCGTTGCTCGCCAACTGGTTTCGATTCAAACCCTTGAATCCGACATGGCCACCGACGGCCCCGCCGCCACCAATTCCCTCCCTTTACCGAACGTCATGAAGGCCCCAATCCGTCCCGATCTCGTCAAATGTGGTCTCTGCTTCTCACCACGCCGCCCCAGCTCCGGCCGTTGACTGGTCCACCGTCGTTCTAAACATGGTGGACTGTCTCTCTTACGTCAGCAATGGCAGCACAATGAGTAAGCCAGAAGGGACGTGCTGCTCTGGCCTCAAAACTGTTCTCAAATCCAACGTCGAGTGTCTATGTGAGGCTTTCAAGAACAGTGCTCAGTTTGGTGTCTCTTTGAATGTCACCAAAGCCTTGGCTCTTCCATCCGCCTGCAAAATTTCTGCCCCTTCTGTTAGCAACTGTGGAGGTATGGGTTTTTCCCCCCATTTTTATGGACTATAGTTAAGAAATTAGATTCCCTTTCTGGGTTTTTTCTTAGATCAGTTTTTTCGTAGATCATTTGTTTCTGTTGATTTTCTCCTGTGAAGATTGTTTTCTTAAAATTTTCCTTTTTTATTTCTCTTTAATTTTTATGGGTTTCTAAAAATGGCTATTTACAGCTGATTTCTATTTTGTTTTCTAATTTGATTCTGCTTCGAAGTACTATGTTCTATGATTTTATCTGGTGTTCTCTGTTTGTTTCCCTCGAGTATATAGTAGGATTTTCCTAAAAGACTGTTTCTTTGAATTGTTTAATCTTTTTTTCTTTGTAAGTAATTTGTTTTCTCAGTTGCTATGTTCCCTTCTTTAGTTGCTCAGTGATTCTTTAGATTTATGTGCTCATTTTGTTTATATACTCTAAACTCTACTATTTTCATAGATGATTTATTTCCCTTGAAAAGGTAATAACATTTTCTTTCTTTCAACTCAAATTTGATGTTTATTTCCTCTAAGATTACTAGTACTATGTTTTCTTTTCCTCTTTGGGCCTAGTTGATTTGACTTAATAGAACCATTTTGTTTTCTCTAGAGAAGTTCTTTTTCTTGAAGTAAATAAACCTATTATGCCATAATATAATCCGAATGTATATGCATTTATACTTATTTACTCAGTAATTCACTCTTGATTGGAAACTTACACTTTCCTTTTTTTCCTAATGGCCAGCGAGCATTGGTGGGGCACCTGGTATGTACAAATTTAATCTTCATTATTTCTTTGTTTATGCTTAGTTTTATGCTCACTTTGATCTGACAAGATTTGAATAAATTCTCCATTGTGATATTGATATGGGTTGATGTTTACACTCTTGTTTACTTGATGTTCTGATTTCACTATGCTATAGAGCTTTTGGTCCATTATATAGAGTTCATGAAATGGGCAGTAGTTAGGGGAATTGGTTATTTGTTAGATTTTTAAAGAATGTTTTTTACATTATAATGAATTAAGGAAGTATGACCAACCCCTCTCTTGTAAATGTTGTGAATTTACTTTAATAATTACTCCAACATTCGTTACATTTAGTTATGCTTTTCAGATGATGTTTTTTGAGTGTTGAATTTAAAAAATGGGACTCATTTTGGTATGGATGTTGATACACACAGTACTATTTTGATTGTATTTCTTTTCTGTACCATGTCTTTATTGGTGATATTGTTATTTCTCCAGATTTGGTTGTTTTTCTCTGTTTATGGGTTGTTATAGTGTGTGATGCAATTTTGAAATCTCTATAAATGTTCACGTGACTTCATTTCCGTTCATTATTATAGTAGTGTTTCTCAAGTTTGAGTAGGACTGTGATTATTGCAATTATGTAAAAATGTAGTGCCTTGGCGTCAATTAGTGACAATGGATGGCTGGTGCTAAATAACTGATGTGCCTTGATGTTTTGACGTCAATAGCTAGTGTTGAATTAATTATGAGAAGTACTCTATTTTTACAATAAAATTCGATATTGTGGAGTTATAGGTTCCTGTGTTGGAAACTCCTGATGGACCTATCTTTGAGAGCAACGCTATTGCACGTTATGGTAGGCCATACACCAGCATTATGTTATTATTCTTGGTTATTTTTTTTAGTGGATCTTATTGTTTTGCATTGGTTGTTGCAGTTACCCGTTTGAAGCCTCACAGTTCTCTATATGGTTCTTCACAAATAGAATATGTAAGCTATTTTCTTTTTCTTTCCACTCGCAACTCCCACATCCCCTCAAAGCTCCCACATCCCCTCAAAAAATAGAAAAACTGAATTGCCAAAATCAACAGTGACTTATAGTTGACTGTTGTTAACTTTGCAATTGTGAACGCTGTCCCTTCTCCCACACAGCCGAAGCATTCCAACCCATATCAACCCAAGCTTAGTTTAAATAGCATACCAGGAATCAATAAAGTATAGCAATCAAGCGAGAAAGGTATTTCAATAACCCACTTTTAATAGTTTATGCAAAAACAATCAGTTAGTGTATAAATTGGATTGATTCCGTGGCTGGGAATTTAGAGATAGGAATTGTGTAGATTATTAATAATCATGCTATCCAGTAATTAGAAATAGAATACATGGTAATATATATGGTAATTGAATTGGAAGTTAGCTCATATGGTTATATTTATGCAAAATAGTTAGATATATGGAAATTATCAAAGATAGCTAACTGAGATGGGTTTATTAGTATAATATGTATTGAATTAATTGTGGGTTTAGTATAATTAGTATCATATGTATTAAATTAAGTTCTATTGCAGCGTATGGTTTATTGTACTAGTGATGTATTTAGAAGTTTTTATTGGAGATGATCCGACTTATTCAACTTTCATTTGATGCTGAATTGAACCTTTTTTTACCATGGTGTCTTATTGCATGAACCTGTGTTAACATGTAAGCTTTGGCTATGGCAGAATGACGGGATATTTGTTGAATGACAGGATACACTCCGTAACCAGACTTGAGTCTGCTTTGGCCAAGGCAGAAGATTGTCTTTCTAAGCTACAGCCAGATTCACCCTTTTCTGAGTTTTAATACATGTAAGCTTCTATTTTTTGAACTTCAAAAGACTACTTAGATGCTTGTTCTATTATATTGACTAGCAGCCACTGCTTGCAGTTTGCAAGGAATGAGATTTGAGAAAGGTTGGGGTGATACTGCTGATCGTGTTTTGGAAAATTCAGATGTCTATCAAAGCGAGCAGTTAAAAAGTTGCATGATTGTTCTGTCTTGATTTTGTATTTTCGCAATTCATCCTTTTGCTTATGTTTTTCAATTTGTACTTATGCGTCCAGGTACTTATCAATTGCACAGAAAACTTTTGGGTCGTGTTAGAGCTTTTGATCGACACTGCAACATGGTTCTGGAAAATGTTAGAGAGATGTGGACAGGTTGGTTTCAGAATGAATCAGGCTTCATTATTATTGTTGTGGTTCTTTTTACACTTTTGTACACAAGATCAGATGTAATTTGTATCATTCTTTGTTCAGGTGCCAAAGACTTGAGAAACTGTGTTAATTGTACAGAAAAGTATTTAACATTTTCTCCTTGTTCCAAATTTGAGATGCATATATGGATAGTTTGGTATATATTTTGTGGATATAGTAATTTGAAACTGTGAACGAATGGTATTATTGGGATGTATTTTGAATGATTGATATATTTTGGCTTTAAATTTAAATGAGAATTTAGACCTTTTAGCTATATATCATGGCATTAGCAGATTGCAGGTGCACTCGTAATATAGGTGAATTACAACTTTTTTTTTCTTTTTTTTTTGAAGTCAATCTACAACATTTTAAAAATGTTGTGTAAATGTGTTTAAACGTTATCTGATATATTAAACTACAACATTTTAAGCCAGAAAACGTTGTGGAATTATACTTTCTACAACATTTTCAAGAATATTCTAATTTATGAAAAACAAATCTACAACGTTTTTTTTCTTAAAAAACGTATAATGTGTCTAATTACAACGTTTTAAAAACGTTGTATAAGGGTATCAAATAGATAATACCCTTAACCACGACGTTTTTCTGATAGAAATCACGTTTTTTACGTGTTATCTATTTACTGTTTTGTAGCAGTGTCCATATTCTATCTGACATACAATGTAAGTGTCTTCTCTTGTATTCGACATATTCGTCTAATCTGCAATATTTATCATGATATAGCAAGGGTGAGCAATAAGTTTGTCCAGCAAGTTTAAGTTTAATTAAGGATATATTGTGATTGAAAGAATTGAACAATAAGATGACTAATTTTCAACAATAAAATAATTGTGAAATAGCATGAACAAATTTTCATAGCTGAACGGACGAGACAATAAAAATGAATGGCCAAGAATGAACACAAACATATCAACTGAATCAGATGGTAATGGTGGTGATCAGCTTTTCATACCTGATAAACACATGCAATATGCATAGAGTGCGATTCAACAAATCATAGACGTGATAATTAGCAATGATTAACCACAAGCATAATTGAATAATCATACCTCAGGATTGAGTTAGAGAGAACTTGCCTTTATCGTCGACTAATGCTACGCAGTCAATATAGTTTCATCTTAAGACCTAATATTAAATAATACTGATCTCTATTATTAGACTAATATCATCACAGTATAATACTATTAATACAGTTATAAAATAACCTAAACACATTATCATGTATCTCTATCAGTCCACAAATTACTTAAGACTCGGTATCAAGTTAAACTATTTCAGTCTGAATTGAGTCCGATACAATTTCTACATCCCGACGGCCTAGTTGGACAATTATCGAGCCTAATATCACTAAGACTCTGCCTAACACCTAAATATAATCTTCGATAATTTATTTATCAGTCAAAATATTTTTCAAAGACTCATAATAATTTTCAAGTAATTATTATCATTTATCATGATTTTTCAATCATTAATATCATATTTATATGATTTCAATACCACTTAATTCCATTATCATTAAAATTTATTTACTATCAAATATTAATGAAATGCTCAACATAATATTATAAAGTATTTATAATATTTCAAAGTATTTTTAATACCTTAATATCCCATTCAAATGATTTTAAAACAGTTAAAATCATTATTAAATAATTGCCATTAATATTTAAAATATTAATATTTTTCATGAAAAAATATCAAAAGTGACGCCCCCAAAATTAAGTATTCATCACCCATCTTGAGTCGCCAAATACATGTTACAAAATACAAATACAAACTTAATTATACAAATATCGTGTAACATACGACAATACATAAACTGAGAGTTCTAATAGGAATATTGTCATCTAGACAATATCCATACTCAAGGAGTTCTCATTACATTTATTGTCGCACTATTTAACAGAATAGTGATGACTACTAATGCTATCTTCTGGACCATCACTCCTTTCCCTGACTCGTCCCAGCTATATTCTCATTTCCTGAAGAGAACATTGAAAGAAAGGGTGAGCTCAACTAGTCCAGTAAAAAATATTATGACTAAGATAATGAAGAATAAATTATCAATAGTCTTCAACAATGTTAAACTGATAAAATACAATAGACATCAAGTTTAACTGCAACGGAATAAGCAATCCATTAGAAGAGTCAAGTAAAGAATAAAACCTACTATCTTCTATGATTTAAAAATGTTATCATCAACTTTTATCACTGAGACTCAGCTTAATAAAAAAACCACATCTTCTAATCATCCCTGTATTATGGGCCAAGGATATTCATTAAATCATCAATGGTCATGACTATACCAAAAAATCCCTGGTCATAATCATACCAAAAACTGTCTATCAATGCATTACAGGCCGCTGAGGACTTTTACCACACCACTTACAACATCACAGTTCATGATTATACCGAATGATCCCTGGTCATAATCATACTAAGTCCATCTATGCACGTAAGCCAAAGATGACTTTCAACATAAAATAAACATGAGGATGATGACAATGTTATAGGAATTCAATTAAACAAGTTCAAGAATTAGTTTATCCATGAACTAATAATATCCAAATTGTCAACATGATACTTCTTTGTAAAGTAACAGTCAAGAATGCTCAGAAGAATATTTTCATGAAAAGATACTGGATGAAGCGCAAATATCAAGGATATTCCACTAATTTTATGGAGTATAGAAATCAAAACTTTAACCAAATGAGTATAATAAAGAATATATGAAACTGCAAATGGATTTTCACCAGCCATGCGGTAATCCACGTATAGAGATCATTTCCACAATTTAATAAGGAATGAATATAAAAGATCATTCACCATGCATGTGGCAATCCACATAGACATGTTATTCCAACAGAATAATAAAGAATGGAATAACAGAAGGATTCACCATGCATGCGATAGAGACCGCACAGACATGTTATTCCCAACAGAATAATAAATGCGGAATAATAAATATGGAACCAGGTCAGGTGAAATTCACACCGACAGGATATTCCGACAGAATAATAAATGCGGAATAATAAATGATGGAACCAAGTCAGGTGAAATTCGCACCGACAGGATATTCCGACAGAATCGTAAAGAACGGAATAATGAAAGAGTTTCACCAAGTATGCGGTATTTCGCATAAACAGGTTATTCCAACATAATAGTAAAGAATGGAATAACAGAAGAAGATCACCAAGTATTGGGTAAACCGCATATACAGGTCATTCCACCAAGTATAGGGTAAACCACGCATACAAGTTATTCCAACAGAATAATAAAGGATGAAATAACATAAGGATTTCACTAAGTATAGGGTATGCCGCGTATACAGGTCATGTATAGGGTATGCCACTTTTATAGGTTATTCCAACATAATAATAAAGAATGGAATAACAGAAGTTCTCTTCATGAATAAGAAAGAATAACACCCCTTACCGTTTTAAAGAAGAACTGAAATAAAGAAGTAGTTAAGTGACAGAATACTCTTCTTCTTTCTCTCTATAGTTTCTCTCTCTAGAGTTCAGTGAATTCGTAAGAAAATAATGAAGGAATGAGCTTCTATTTATAGGAAAATGGAATGCATAGTAACTAATCCATGAACGGTCCAGATTAATTTATTTTAATTTGACGGTCCATATTTAAAGCAAAATCTTTTAAATAAAATATAATATATTCTAATTATTGACTAATAAAACAAACAACTTTAATAAAGTATTCTATTTTATATAAAAAGATGTTTCTGTTTTATTACGTTAATAATACGAATAAAACAAAACTTCATTATCACTAAATAATTCATATTATTAATTGACAATAATTGAATCAAACTGAGTGAATTCTCACATAAGCATTAATAATCAATACCGTGTGCTACTATGCAACCACACGTATTACTGTACTTTTACTACCGAGTAGTTCAACAGTATCAACGGTAAAACTTCCGCCGTTATTTTTAATAAAATATTTTTGTCGTTTTCTCAATCCGACAATAATTCTATTGTGGGGTCCACCAATGATTGTACCGTCGTACAAATATTTCCCGACTAATCGAATATTCCCCGTAAATAGTAACTCGTGAATAGTAACTCGTGAATAGTATTTCGACATAAAAAGTACCCCAAAAACTCAAGTGAACAATACTAGAGTGAATAGTAACCGGGTATTTTATGACAACTTGTCTACTTTAAAAAATTTTCACATATCACCTTTAACTTTAACCTTTTATCAATTTAACTATTTACCAAAATAGAAAAATTGAATACTTTTATTTCATAAAATTCGGGGTCTCACAAAAAGTTATATTTTATAACTTAAAATATTTTTATAACCTTTAAATCATTTTTGTATAATTTTTTAATCATTAAAACTATTTTTCCATAATTTATTTAATACATTCATTAAATAAATCAATTATCATTAATATTGATTTATTAATGAAATTTATCATAAAATATTAAAAGTCATTAAAAATAACTTAAAATATTTTCTAACACATTTTTATAATTTCAAATGATTTTTAAGTATTAAAATCATTTTAAGCCATTTATTTAATATTATAATTAAATAAATTAAATACCATTAATATTTAAAAATATTAAAATATTAATAAAATATATTCAAAATTATTAAAAATCTATTTTTAGGCTTTAAAATAATTTTTAGGAATTTATTATGAATTTTCCATTATTAAAAACTATTTTTCTCTATTTATTTAATGAAAATAAAAATTTCATAAATAAAGTGTCACTAAAGGGGCTTATAGCGACAAAACTGTCGCTATAGGTGTTTTTGGCCAACGAAGAAAATGCATAGACAGTGTTCAAGGGGCATACTTTGGCCATCATTTGATCTATGATCTTGTTATTTTCTGGGAAGTCTAGTGTAATAAGATTGTAGTATTGATGTAATACTATAATCATTAACAAATATCATGGCCATCCTGCATCATAACAGCAAGATACAAGCCATCAAAGTCTTGTCAGATATTGTTTTTCATTTTCTGGGTTACCTAGAAATGAAGAACAGTCTAAGGGTCTTACTTTGAGCCTTTGAATCTTTGAGTTCCAGGCTTAGTTTGTGTGTTCTAAAGGTTCAATCCTATAGTCTTGATGTCAAGGAACAAGAATATAACATTAGATTAGTATTACAACATTACCAACTCAAGATTTGAGGCGGTCAAAGTACATGTCACGAAGCTGTTCTTGAAGATCAGAGTTTTCCAGAAACCTTCATAAAGCAGATGGTCAACCTTTGTTTGACCATCCTTATCTTTGATTCTATGTAAGATCTGGTTGTTCTAGTGGCATGAATGTGTAGTCCATATGTCAGACTACTAATCCTATACACAAACATGGCCATTAACCTTAACAGTAGCAAGATCAGAGGTCTTAAAAATCTTGTAAGAGGCTTCCTGGGAAATCTGGGTTACCCAGAAACAGTTTTTCATGGTCGGTCAACCATGTTTGACCTTGAATAACTTGAGATCTAGACACGGTATGGAGTTGATTCCACTTTCAGTCTACTCTCGTCATGACATAGAATAATTCTATAACATCTAACACACATAACAACTAACACACAAGGATCTATGAGCCCTGACATATGGCTATCAGGCCATATTTTCAAGGTTCATAGTCAATCCTTAAAATCCTATTTCCATGCATCTAGATGTTATGGATCCTTGATGTAACATCTTAGATCACTCAATAACATCCTATAACATAACTATAAACAACAACTAACAACATTAACATCAAATCACATAGATTTAGCAAGTTAGGGTTTTATACCTTTTTAAGCTTTGATCTTGGATCAGATCCTTTGTTGATGTTCTTGGCTAGCTAAGAAGTGTTCTTGGCTTTGTTTTATGTCTCAATTCCTCTCATATTTCAAAAATTATAGAGAGAGAAAGTCTTGGTGAGAATGCTAAGTAAAGTAAATTTTTTTCTTTACTTTAATCTTTTATATTTTGATCCATTGTATCTAATGTTGCTAAGTGTCCATAAGGATCAGATTTGGCTGAGATTTTATCACATAGGATAAGCTTTGGCTTGATGACACACAAGATTTTGTAAAATCTTTTACTTAACTTTTAAGTAAAAGGCCATTTTGGTCATTTCACACCTACTAAGGGTATTTTTGTAATTTTCCTTATAATTTGAAGGGTATTTTGGACATTTCAAATATATCCCATAACTTTTAAATCCTAAGTCTTTATACTTAGCTTTTAAATTCCCAATTTAGGGTTTACAAATTTCGAATTAGGGTTTCGGATTCCTGAAACTGAAATTAGGGTTTTCGGACAAATCATTAGGGTTCCTAACTATTCGTTAGGGTTTACTAACTTAATAACCACATAACTTTAGGGTTTGTTACGGATATAACTTATATGAACAACCCCTGACCCTGAACCACATACTGTACACATATAATCACATATACATATAACCCTATACCTTGTCATCCAATGCTCACTTACAGTTTGTAAGTTATCCTAATCCATCACAAAAATTTTAAATCCACCAAAATCCTTCACAGAATTTTGAAATCCATGCACTATTTCCAGTCTAGGTCTATTATTGAACCTTTAATCCATCATTTAAGATTTTTATTAATTATCTAAATTCTCGGGTTGTCACATTCACCCTTTTTCTAAGAATTTCGGCCCCGAAATTCACGTTACACCAAACACCATATACAGAATCACATGCTACCGAAAACATCACTCACTAGAGTTAAACTTTTCAAATCATGCTGAGGAGTCATATAGACTATGAACTTTAATTTTCGAAAAGGTTTGTACAAAAATTTATCCGCGAACCGTCATGTCTTATGGACAGAGAGGGTAATTAGCTCGGTACGCCCTGTACTGAACAAGTACTGCTGGTCGGAACCATTTTTTCCTGTTCCTCTTATCCGCCTTGGGCGCACAAAAATTTCCCCAATTTTGGGATGCTTACCTCAGTCTTATTGGATTCCGCACCAAAATTCGGTTCGGGAAAATTTTCAAAGAACGCTAAGAATTTTCATAAATGTTGGTCTAGCTGAATCAAATTGCTTAGACTCATACCAATAATCAATTTCAATCGAAATATTTATGTATAGCCAAACCCCGTTTGCAGTTAATAAAAAAATAATATTTTAAAAATGACGTCATGATACCGTACTATATTTACAGGCTGTTTGAGGATTCCGTCATTGTGTGACTTTATCATAACACATCATACAATAGTGTGACAACGATAATTAGATTGAATTCAACACTAAGTATTCCTATATTTACAACTCCATCAACTTTTTATCATCTCTGCACCAGGTTACATGATGCATCAATGATATATATAAAATTCATTTTGATATTTCAAATCATTGTCGTCTAGCCGAAACAAGTAGCATAGACTATACTTTCAACCGTTCAAAAATTATTGTAAATCAGTTTTATCATCTGAACGTAAAGGTAATGATGTGTCAATGTCCCGAAGTCCACACATACATAATGGTCACCAGGAGTTGAGAATTAAAAATTTATTTTAAAAAGGCACATAGTGCATACTTAGCTCGATGTCAAAAATTTCGAAGTCTAGCATAGTTAGAAGATGTGGAATACCTAATCTTCACTAATGATCCATTGCTTAATAAGTCTATCTATTCATATTATCCTCAATACTCCATTCACATTTAGTTCTACCCAGTTCGTCAAACTTACAACATGTTATGAGTTCAGGGACTTTCCACAATCATATGAGTTTAAGAACTTGTCCTAGTCAGACCATTGGCGTCCATTCGCTGAGGAGTTCAAAAACATTTCATACAATTATGAGTAACGAACTTACCATAAGTATGAGTTTTAAGAACTTACAACTAATCTTATATTATCTAACTATACTCTTCCTATCTGTTATATACATGAGAAAAGAATCACCTTCTCAACACGCATATAGCAAATAGCGCGACACAAACATGTCAATGATTATCATTACTGTGATGCCCCCAAAATAGGTATACATCACCCATTCTGAGTCATCAAATACATGGTACCGAATTTAAAAACGAACTTCTTTTATACAATACGACAAAAGCGTAGTTGAGAGTTTTTACACGAATATTATCTTTTAGACAGTATTCAAACTCAAATAGAGTCCTTATTACATTTACTATCACACTATTTTATAGAATAGTGAGGACTACTATAGCCACCATCTCGGACCATCACTCCGTTTCCCGACTAGTCCCGACTTCGTTCTCATTTCCTGAAGAGAATAATGAAAGCAAAATGGTGAGTATAACTAGCCCAGTAAGAAATATTATGACTCAGATAATGTAGAATAAATTATCATTAGCTTTCAACAGTGTTAAACTGATAATAAACAACAAGTTTAACTGCAGCGGAACAAGCAATTCAATAGAAGAGTCAAGTAGAGCATGATATCTACTATCTTCTATGATTTAAAAAGTTTATAATCTACTTTATCGCTGAGACTTAGCTCAATAAATAATCTACATCACTGAATTATCCATGCACTACGGGCAAATGATATTCATTAGTATCACGTCCACGAATTATCCATGCACTACGGGCTAAGGATATTCGTGTAATCACCAATGGTCATGATCATGCCAACAACTGCCCATCAATGCACTACGGGTCAATGAGGACTTTATTACATCATTTGTAACATTGTGGGTCATGATTATACCGAATAATCCCTTGTCATAATCATACCAATCAATAGTCCATCACGGGTCAAAGATGACTTTCATCGCAATATAAGCATGAGAATGATGATAATGATATAAGAATTCAATTAAAAGAAACTAAATGATAAATTTTAAAGATTTATAATTTAATTTAACTAGAATTCCATAATGTCCAAATTGTCAACATGATACTGCTTTGTGGAGTAAAATTCAAGAATAATATTGTATCAAAAATAATTTAGACAGAAAAGAAATATATTTTTATCATGAATAGTACCCCAGGTGAATAGTACATGAGTGAATAGTACCCCATGAATAGTACTTCGTGAATAGTACTTTATGAATAGTATCCTGTGAATAGTACTTTATGAATAGTACTTTGTGAATAGTACTTTGTGAATTGTACTTTGTGAATAGTACCCCGTGAATAGTACTCCGGCATGAAAAGATTAAAATTTAACAAGAATGTTCAAAAAAATATCCTTGTTAAACGATACTAGATGAAGCGCAAATTTCAAGAATATTCTACTAATTTCACGGAGTATAGAAGTAATACTTTAACAAAATGAGTGAAAAATTAGGAATACGAAACGAAATAATATTACTCACATACTACAGAGTATGGAAGAAAATATTATTTCTTACGAATACTGAACAAAAATAATATCCCTTACCTTAGTAGAAGGCTGGATACTACAATAGTGAAGTAGCAAAATACTTTTATTCTTTCTCTCTATAGTTCTCTCTCTATAGTTGCTCTTGTGAGTCTTAGTGAATTGGTGAGAATGAAAGAAAAATGAGCTTCTATTTATAAGAAAATATTGTTTCGATAATAGCACGTTTAGGGGCTCGAATTATTACAGTATAATACCTTTATCTATACCTCTATTTTTAATTTAGTCCTAAAAGTATTATCAATCTTGCACCACCTCCCCTAATAGTAAATGCATGTGAATCAATTGTGAGAACCCGAGAATTTTGAATATTTTTTTTAATTTTTATTAATTGCTTTAAGGTTCAAAATTAGAACCTAGACAGAAAATAAGTGTATGCGTTTGATATTTTTAAGAAAGAATTTTGAGGGTTTCAAAATTCTGTGAAGGATTTTGGCGAATTATTCAGGATTACGGAAATACGTGATTATGTTCTGTGTATATGTGTACAATATGTGGTTAAGGGTCAAGGCTTGACCAGATAAATGATATCTATAAAAATCCCTAGGTATATAATAAGAACGTCAATGTTCGGTTAGAAAACCCAAGCGATTAGCAAGAAACCCTAAAAATCGGTTTTGGAAACCCTATCTTCAGTTACAGGAATCCGAAACCCTAATTCAGAAATATAAACCCTAATTTATAATTGGGGAAAACATAAGTGTTAATTTAATGATTTTAATGTTAATTAGGAAATATTAATCCTAATTTTCAAAGTTATAAGTAATTAGAAAATTCTAATCTAATTACAAAATCTAATTTTTAAATTAGAAAATTATTTTTCTAAATAAACCCTAATTCGTGAGTTATAAACCCTAATGACCATTTTGACCCTAATTGCTAAATTAGCAATTGTAATTAGGAATTATTAATCATAATTAGCAATATTTAATTGGTGATTAAGAAATTTTAATATAATTAGAAAATTCTAATTATAATTAAGAAATATTAAATTTTTATTTTTGAAAATCTAAATTTGGAAAATGTTAGAAACTAATTTGCTAAATTTGAGGGTCAAACCCTAAACCCTAACCAAACCCTAAAACCTAAGGGTTTGGGCTAATTAACAAAAATGCCATTAAATTAAAAGAAAAAAAAAAGACTAAAATGCCCTTTTCTTAAAACCTAAGCAAAAGATATGTCAAATCTTGTGAGTCATCAAGCCTAAGGATTAGCCCATATGTCTAAAATCTTAGCAATCTCAGCCCATACAATGCCACCTAGCAACTAGATTCAATGGATCTAATTATAAGAGATTTAAAGTAAGAAAATACTTACTTTATTTTTCATTATTGCCAAGACCATTCTCTCTCTTCCCACTTCGAAATCTAGAGTGAGAGAGAGCTAAATATTAAGCTATGATCAACCCTTGGCTTTCCAAGAACAGATCAAAAGGGTCAGAATCAAAAATCAAGCTCAAAGTGGTAAGAACCTTAAAATTTCGAAATCCTTTGATCTTATGTTGTTTAATGTTAGTTGTTAGTTAAATATGTGTTATAAGGTATCTATAAGTGATCTGGGTTGTTGGATCATGGATCCATAACATCAAAGTGCTCGGATCTAACATTTTAAGAAATCTAAAAAAAAGTTGAAAGTAAGGCCTGACAGCCTAATGTCAGGGCCTCTAGATCCTTTCTTGTTAATTGTTTATTTGTTTTAAGAGTTTGTACTTGTAGTATGTTGTAAGGACTTTGATCTGGAACTTGAATCAAGTCCAGATCATGTGTAGATCGAAAGATATTAGCGGTCAAAGATTGTTGACCATTCACGAAATGAGTTTCTGGGCTGCCCAGTTTTGCCAAGAAAATTCTGACAACCTTTTTGCAGGGCTTGAATCTTGCCATGTGTTATGTTATTGGTCCTGTTGTTAGTTGGATGTTCGAGTCAGGTATAAGGACTACATACTCAGGCTTTTAGATCACCAAAATAAGTAGCAGAATCATAGAAATCCTTGGTCAAACTATCGTTGACCATCACGCCTGATGAAGATTCTAGGTAACCCAGATCTTCATCAGCCCTGTTCATGTCAGGTAGTTTGACCGGCGCAGATCTTGTGTATCTGATTTTTACACTGATTTTGTTATGTTGTTATGATGTTATGAGGTTGTACTCTGACATTCTGACTACAATTGTGAACTTTTATATCATACAAACAGGTCATAGAATGCAAACTATATGGATCTAAAGTAGGTATCTCATATGTTCTTCAATTTCTGGAAAACCCAGAAATTGAAGAACAGCGTCTGACAGGTTTTTGGTTGCTTAGATCTCTCTGAGATTATATGTTTTGGTAATGATATTTGCTTATATTTGTAGTATTACATTTGGTCTATAATATCAAAGTAATTACCAGACCAGAAACAGAATGACCAAAGATTTATCGATGGTCAAACATGGTCCCTCGATGTCTGACATGCATTTTCTGGGCAGCTGAAGAACACCTCAAGAACATCATTAGCGACAATTTTGTCGCCTATGGTACCTTTAGCAACACTTAATTACGAAAAATAATTATTTTAATTAAATAAATCGAATTAAATGATTTTTAATTATTAAAAATACATAATAAATTCTGAAAAATTATTTTAAAATCTGAAAAATATTTTTTAATTATTTTGAGTATATTTCATAAATATTTAATATTTTTGGAATATAAATGATATTTAATTTATTTAATTATTATATTAAATAAATTATTTAAAAATAGTTTTAATTCATGAAAAATCATGAAAAATAAGATTATGGTATTAGAAAATATTTTAAGAAATTTTCAGTGACTTTTAATATTTTGTGATGAAATTCATTAATAAATTAATATTAATGATAATTAGTTTATTTAATAAATATATTAAATAAATTATGAAAAAATAGAATAAACGATTTAAAAATCATATAAAAATGATTTAAGTGTTAGAAAAATATTTTAAGTTATAAAATATAACTTTTGATATTTTGTCATGAAAATATTAATATTTTAATATTAAAAGCATTTATTGGATAATAGATTTAAGTGTTTAAAAATCATATAATTATGATTTTAAGGTATTAAAAATACTTTATAATATTATAAATATATTATAGTATTATGACATGTATTTCATTAATATTTGATAATAAATAAATATTAATGATAATGAGATTATGTGGTATTTAATTCATTTAAATACGAGTTTAATGATTGAAAAATCATGAAAAATGATAATAATTATGTGAAAATTATTATGAGACTTAGAAAAATATTTTGACTGATATTAAAATTATCTGAGTTAATTGTTAAGTGTTAGGCAGAGTTTAATTGAACTTAAACTCGAAGTTTTGTCTGACTAGACCGTCGGAATGTCAGATTTGTGTCGGGTTCAACTCAAACTGCAATAGTTTGACTTGACACCGAGTCCTATGTGTGTAATAGACTAATAGAGTTATGTGTTATGTGTTATGTATTTAGGTTATTCTATGTTTATATATATATAATAGTATTATACTGTGATGTTATTATTCTAATATTAGAGATCTATATTACTAATATTAGGTCTTCGGATAAAGCGATATAAATTGCGTAGCGGTAATCAACGGTTCAGACAAGTTTATTTTTATTTAACTCTATTAAGAGTTGTTTCATTCGGATAAGCTTATGGTTAATCATTGCTGATTGTCATTTATAAAAGTACTCTGTACATATTGCATGTATAAGTCAGGTATGAAAGGCTGATCACCTTCATTACCAGTTGGTTCAGATATATTTGTTCATGTATAATACTTGTTCAGTCATAAATTTACTCCTGCTAGTTCACAATTATATTGTTAAATTATAGCCAGCTTATTATTCAGACTCTTTCAATCATGATATATCGTTATATTATTGAACTTAAACTTGCTGGGCAATCCTTATGCTCACCCTTGCTATATCATGATAAAACATTGCAGATCAAGGCGAATGCATCGGATACAAGAAAAGGTTAAATACAGTTCCAGCGTTAGGATATGTGTGCAACTAAATTGTATAAGTGTTGTATTTTAAGGTTATGTGTTAAGTAAGTTATGTAAAGTGCATTAAGTTAAGGTTACTCGACCTTGGGAAAAAGTATGTAAGTTTAATGTATAAACAATTTATGTTTATATCTTCTACAAATAGTAATAGTTGTATAAAATGATCGAACCGGATCCGAGGTGATTTGTGACCTGGATTCGGGGCCCTCACAGTTGGTATCAGAGCTGTAGGCTATGAAGCTTAGGTAGGAATACATGAGACTAATAACCGCAGTGATTAGGATAAGATCTAACTCACATAGAGTTAGTTGGTCGGTAAGATTCAAAGACGAATCTCGACGAGTTATAAGATATAGAGTTCCTTAACTCTGATAATAAAGTTGAACAGTAGTGAGAAATAGATAGAGTCTAAAAGACTGAAAGTGAAGTGATAGGAGATCGCAAAACAAAACGATCTAGATATAGAAATAAATCGTAATGTATACGATGAGATCACTCCGTGATCAGATAAGGTTATAATATGGAGAAAGATCAAGCGAATGATTAAAAAGTTACAACAAGTTTGCTGGGTGACAGTTGTACTATGAATTGGTACAGATTCAGGAAAGGATTACGAATACGAGTTGAATGAAATTCGTATTGAGAAGGGGGTTAGTGTTAGGTGGGGATTCAATTGAGGACTCATGTCAGCAGCTGAATTGTATGATTCCTTGTATGGGCAGGAAATTGTACTTGGTGTAAAAACTACTTAGTTCTGGCAATGATAATCATTAAAATATTTGTGTCGCGCTATTTGCTATATGCATGTTAAGAGGGTGATTCCTTTCTCATGTGTATAATAGATAGATAGGTCATAGGTAGAGAATATTAGGTTAAGTATGAGTTCTTAAAAATTCATACTTATGTGACATTCTTGAATCATAGTTATATGAAATATTTATGAACCCCTCAGCGAATGGATGCCAAAGGTCTGACTAGGACAAGTTCTTAAACTCATATGATTGTGGCAAGTAAATGAACTCATAAATGTGGTTTGACGAACTGGATAGAATTGTGTGAAAACGGAATATTGATGATAATAGGAATAGATAGATTGTTAAGAAAATGATTATTAGTGGAGACATAAGTTTTTCGAAATTCCTGGCTATGCTAGACTTCAAAATTTTGACATCAAGCTAAATACGCACTAGGTGTTTTTTTTTAAAATAAAAAATTATGTAGACTCGTAATCATTTTTGAAACGGTTTAAAGTATAGTCTATGCTACTTATTTCAGCTAGATGCAAATGATTTAAAATATCAAAATATATTTTATTTATCACTCATGTACCATGTAACCTGGTGCAGAGATGATAAAAAGTTGATGGAGTTGTAAATACAGGAATACGTAGTGTGAATTTGATCTAAAGTTGTTGTTCCACTATTGTATGATGTGTTATGACAAAGTCATATAATGACTGCATCCTCAAACGGACTGTTAATACAGTACGACATCATGACGTCATTCTCAAAAATATTTTCAAAAATTTTAATTTGCCAATGGGGTTTGGCTACACTTAAATAATTCAATTGAATTGAATTATTGATATGAGTCTATGCTATTCGATTCAGCTAGACTAATATTATGAAAACTCTAAGTGTTCATTGAAATAATTATCCCAACACAAATTGTTTTGGTGCGGAATCCTATGATAAGTCTGAGGTGAACAACCCTGAAAATGGGGATATACTAATTGGATAAAATATTCCAATCTAAGAACGCATATAGTCGTTCCGATTACTAAGGTACAATAGATTGATCATCTAAAGTACCTGCATTGGTAGTTTACCTTCTTTGTGATTGTAAACATACTGTTAACCTTTGTACGGGGTAGAATACCTTTTTCTTAATTGAAATAGGTAGCATGTAGTAATACTTATAAACCTCAGTAGTTCATGGTCTACATGACCCCTCGGCACAATTTGAAAATTTTTACTCTTGTGAGAGATGTATTGGGTAGCATGTGATAATGTGTGTGAATGGTCAGAAGGTATGGTATATGGTGTATGGTGTATGGTGTATGGTGTATGGTGTAAGGTGTAAGGCAAATTTTGGAGATGAAATTTTTAGAAGAAGGGGTGAATGTGACAACCCGAGAATTTTGAATATTTTTTTTAATTTTTATTAATTGCTTTAAGGTTCAAAATTAGAACCTAGACAGAAAATAAGTGTATGCGTTTGATATTTTTAAGAAAGAATTTTGAGGGTTTCAAAATTCTGTGAAGGATTTAGATGAATTATTCAGGATTAAGAAAATACGTGATTATGTTCTGTGTATATGTGTACAATATGTGGTTAAGGGTCAAGGGTTGACCAGATAAATAATATCTGTGAAAATCCCTAGGTATATATTAAGAACTTCAATGTTCGGTTAGAAAACCCAAGCGATTAGCAAGAAACCCTAAAAACCGGTTCTGGAAACCCTATCTTCAGTTCCAGGAATCCGAAACCCTAATTCAGAAATATAAACCCTAATTTATAATTGGGGAAAACCTAAGTGTTAATTTAATGATTTTAATGTTAATTAGGAAATATTAATCCTAATTTTCAAAGTTATAAGTAATTAGAAAATTCTAATCTAATTACAAAATCTAATTTTTAAATTAGAAAATTATTTTTCTAAATAAACCCTAATTCGTGGGTTATAAATCCTAATGACCATTTTGACCCTAATTGCTAAATTAGCAATTGTAATTAGGAATTATTAATCCTAATTGGCAATATTTAATTGGTGATTAAGAAATTTTAATATAATTAGAAAATTTTAATTATAATTAAGAAATATTAAATTTTTATTTTTGAAAATCTAAATTTGGAAAATGTTAGAAACTAATTTGCTAAATTTGAGGGTTCAAATTTTAAACCCTAACCAAACCCTAAACCCTAAGGGTTTGGGCTAATTGACAAAAATGCCATTAAATTAAAAGGAAAAAGACCAAAATGCCCTTTTCTTAAAACCTAAGCAAAAGATATGACAAATCTTGTGAGTCATCAAGCCTAAGGATTAGCCCATATGTCTAAAATCTTAGCAATCTCAGCCCATACAATGCCACCTAGCAACTAGATTCAATGGATCTAATTATAAGAGATTTAAAGTAAGAAAATACTTACTTTATTTTTCATTATTACCAAGACCATTCTCTCTCTTCCCACTTCGAAATCTAGAGTGAGAGAGAGTTAAATAAGCTATGATCAACCCTTGGCTTTCCAAGAACAGATCAAAAGGGTCAAAATCAAAAATCAAGGCTCAAAGTGGTAAGAACCCTAAAATTTCGAAATCCTTTGATCTTATGTTGTTTAATGTTAGTTGTTGGTTAAATATGTGTTATAAGGTAACTATAAGTGATCTGGGTTGTTGGATCATGGATCCATAACATCAAAGTGCTCGGATCTAACATTTTAAGAAATCTGAAAAAAGTTGAAAGTAAGGCCTGACAGCCTAATGTCAGGGCCTCTAGATCATTTCTTGTTAATTGTTTATGTGTTTTAAGAGTTTGTACTTGTAGTATGTTGTAAGGACTTTGATCTGGAACTTGAATCAAGTCCAGATCATGTGTAGATCGAAAGATATAAGCGGTCAAAGATTGTTGACCATTCACGAAATGAGTTTCTGGGCTGCCCAGTTTTGCCAAGAAATTTCTGACAACCTTTTTGCAGGGCTTGAATCTTGCCATGTGTTATGTTTTGGTCCTGTTGTTAGTTGCATGTTCGAGTCAGGTATAAGGACTATATACTCAGGCTTTTAGATCACCAAAATAAGTAGCAGAATCATAGAAATCCTTGGTCAAACTATTGTTGACCATCACGCCTGATGAAGATTCTGGGTAACCCAGATCTTCATCAGTCGTGTTCATGTCAGGTAGTTTGACCGGCGCAGATCTTGTGTATCTGATTTTGTTATGTTGTTATGATGTTATGAGGTTATACTCTGACATTCCGACTACAATTGTGAACTTTTATATCACACAAACAGGTCATAGAATGCAAACTATATAGATCTAAAGTAGGTATCTCATCTGATCTTCAATTTCTGGAAAACCCAGAAATTGAAGAACAACGTCTGACAGGTTTTTGGTTGCTTAGATCTCTCTGAAATTATATGTTTTGGTAATGATATTTGCTTATATTTGTAGTGTTACATTTGGTCTATAATATCAAAGTAATTACCAGCCCAGAAACAGAATGACCAAAGATCTATCGATGGTCAAACATGGTCCCTCGATGTCTGCCATGCATTTTCTGGGCAGCTGAAGAACACCTCAAGAACACCATTAGCGACACTTAATTACGAAAAATAATTATTTTAATTAAATAAATCGAATTAAATGATTTTTAATTATTAAAAATACATAATAAATTCTGAAAAAGTATTTTAAAATTTGAAAAATAGTTTTTAATTATTTTGAGTATATTTCATAAATATTTAATATTTTTGGAATATAAATAACATTTAATTTATTTAATTATTATATTAAATAAATTATTTAAAAATGGTTTTAATTCATGAAAAATAAGATTATGGTATTAGAAAATATTTTAAGATATTTTCAGTGACTTTTAATATTTTGTGATGAAATTCATTAATAAATTAATATTAATGACAATTAGTTTATTTAATAAATATATTAAATAAATTATGGAAAATAGAATAAATGATTTAAAAATCATATAAAAATGATTTAAGTGTTAGAAAAATATTTTAAGTTATAAAATATAACATTTGATATTTTGTCATAAAAATATTAATATTTTAATTTTAAAAGCAATTATTGGATAATGGATTTAAGTGTTTAAAAATCATATAAATATGATTTTAAGGTATTAAAAATACTTTGTAATATTATAAATATATTATAGTATTATGACATGTATTTCATTAATATTTGATAATAAATAAATATTAATGATAATGGGATTATGTGGTATTTAATTCATTTAAATACGAGTTTAATGATTGAAAAATCATGAAAAATGATAATAATTATGTGAAAATTATTATGAGACTTAGAAAAATATTTTGACTGATATTAAAATTATATGAGTTAATTGTTAAGTGTTAGGTAGAGTTTAATTGAACTTAAACTCGAAGTTTTGTCCGACTAGACCGTTGGGATGTCAGATTTATGTCAGGTCCAACTCAAACTGCAATAGTTTGACTTGACACCGAGTCCTATGTGTGTTATAGACTAATAGAGTTATGTGTTTAGGTTATTCTATGTTTATATATATATATATATATATATATATATATATATATATATATATATAATAGTATTATACTGTGATGATATTATTCTAATATTGGAGATCTATATTACTAATATTAGGTCTTCGAATAAAACGATATAAATTACGTAGCGGTAATCAACGGTTTAGGCAAGTTTGTTTTTATTTAACTCTATTAAGAGTTGTTTCATTCGGATAAGCTTATGGTTAATCATTGCTGATTGCCATGTATAATAGTACTATGTACATATTTCATGTATAAGTCAGGTATGAAAGGCTGATCACCTTCATTACCAGTTGGTTCAGATATATTTGTTCATGTATAATACTTGTTCAGTCATAAATTTGTTCCTGCTAGTTCACAATTATATTGTTGAATTATAGCCAGCTTATTATTCAGACTCTTTCAATCATGATATATCGTTATATTATTGAACTTAAATTTGTTAGGCAATCCTTATGCTCACCTTTGCTACATCATGATAAAACATTACAGATCAAGGCGAATGCGTCGGATACAAGGAAAGGTTAAAGACAGTTCCATCATTAGGATATGTGTGCAACTAAATTGTATAAGTGTTGTATTTTAAGGTTATGTGTTAAGTAAGTTATGTAAAGTGCATTAAGTTAAGGTTACTCGACCTTGGGAAAAAGTATGTAAGTTTAATGTATAAATAATTTATGTTTATATCTTCTACAAATAGTAATAGTTGTATAGAATGATCGAACCAGATCCGAGGTGATTTGGGACCTGGATTCGGGGCCCTCACATCAATAGTTCCACACATGTGAATCAACAATAATTTGCATATGAATCAATAGCAATTAATTGCTCATTTATCCAATTAATTGTCCGTTTGGTCAATAATAACAAAACCAGCTGTTAATGCCAAGTTTCGCTGGCGCGTCCAATCACTGAATCCACACGCCTGAACCTGCACAATAATCGATCACACAAGAAGCTTGACGGCTTGTGCCACCAGGGGATAGCTCCGGTGTGAGAATAATTACAGGCCGTTCACAAGGTTTAACAATGGAGGCAATAGTGTTTAGTGCTCAAGGATGTATTACCTGTTTATCGTAGTCAAGCCTTGTATTTATAACCTTTCTCACTTTCTTAGAATTCCTTTTCGAGTCGGATTAGGACTCCTAAATAAGGTAGTTACCTATATTTGGGTCCAACACAATCTCCTTAAAAGGTGTAAGTAGAATCCAATTCAAACACTACCTTTGGAGTTACCTTATTTAAATACGGTTAGGACTCCAGGCTCTGTACGCAGGATAGCCCATTATATAGGCCCAACCCTACCGAACCCATTATCTGGTCTAAGCTTTGGCCCAAAGGACTCGAAGGCCCGACCCCGAACATCACACACCATAATAAGGATCCGGCCCAAAGGACTCGAATTCCGAACCCGAACCCCTGCAACTACTTCGTGGGCTTCGGCCCATTAGGCCTATAAATCCTTTCTAATGTCGAGCTCTCGGCCCACCTGGTAAAACACTCCCGAACATTGCCCCCCAGTCTCTTGTTATAATTTATTTATAATTAGAGACTCTGAAAAGACAAGGCTCGTAAAACCATGACAGCAAATGATGAGTTATATAGGGAAGCCAAACGGTTCCTCTTCATTTCTCAAAACGTCACACGCTTCCCCAGGACTGGCCCCCACCAGTCATAAATAGTCGTCCTGGGGTCTCGTGCAACTCAGCTTATAAAGACCCCCCATTCCTCCAACTTTGTCACTTTTCCCAGATTTTTTAAATTTAAATTCCTCTCTTGAAATTTTTCGGCGAAGGCGATTTTCGGCGAGCACCTTGCTTTATCAAGCTTTGCTGATTTCATGTTTCTCCACTCTCAAAACACCTTCATCACTTTTCATTTTTGCTTGCTTTTGTTTTAATGGCTGATTCTGCCCCTGAACAAGCCTCAAACGTTGATGATATAACCATCCCCTCTTCCATTGGCGCCACTGACCTAGTTCCGATGGACTTGCCAGCGCCACCTCTTGATACCACCACACCTTCTGTTCTTCTTACTCCGATCAGTGCCAAAGCCAAAATCCAAAATGCCTATCACTCCGAAACGGAGTTTTCCCATATTAACACCACATCCACTGTCGTTCCTTCCTAACTATCCGATATCCGAACTCTCTTCAACATCCCTAACGAATATAAGCTTCGGGTACCCAAGCCCGAAGAGAAAATGTTCTGGAGACCTGAGGATGAGTGGGTTGTCGTACCTCCGTACCTCCTAAAGTATGGGGTTCGGTTTCCCCTCCTCGAATTCATCTCCTATTTCCTCTGCTTTGTCGGGATCGGGTTCGCACAGCTTGTGCCTAACTTGTACATCCACCTGATTTCTTTCATCGCCCTATGCCAGGAGATCAGGATTACTCCTGGACTTAATTTCTTTTTTGCTCTGTTCACCATTGGTCGATTAAAGGAACTCGACCTTTGCCAATTTAACAAACAAGCCAACTGAACCGTCCCCATCAAACCCCCCACAAGCAACAAAAGATGGCATCCTCAATGGATCTTTGTGAGAGGGACTGACCTTCAACTTCTTCCCCATTGGGCCCATCCCGAGGATCCTATCGTTAAGGTGGCGAAGTTCCCGAAGGGTCGGGCTGATGCTTTCAAGGAATTCTATAAGAAGTTAAGTAGGACCGAATGACGTCTGTTGGTTTTGTCCGACGAGACCTGGTTATACAAATATGGGTGTAAGTATCTTACTCCGAACCTTTACATAACTCCAATATCTGTCGTTTAGCTTCCATAATCATCTAACTCGTTCTTCTTGGTGCAGTAACAATCTTTAAGCCCTAAGGGGCCGCTGAGTCCTTAACCCCTCTTCCCATACAAATCGATTCGATTCGTCTTCCCATCATTGACGAGACGGCCGACGAGGAAACCATCCCGATTGTCAAACTTTCCACAGGTTTTGCATTGGGGCCCACCCCTCCTAACATTACTGCTGACCCACCCAAGACTGTGCTGAAGATGAACCGATTCGAGAAGATGGCTTTGCTCAAACAGAGTAAGAAGAAGCCTTCTACTAGGGCCCCCTCCAATGTAACGACCCCAAAATAGGTCCATTCCATCCAACCTATTCTGAGTCGCCAAATACATGGTACAGAAAACAACTACAACTTTATTACAATAATTATCGTGCAAAATACAACAACACATATGCTGTGAGTTTGGATACAAATATATACCAAATGTGACTCATGTCCCAACCGTGGACAACACCTCACAATGACACCTTACATAAAGGTATAGTCAAAAACTGTTTTAGAAATTAGAATCTTTGGGAAGTGCTCAAGGAAACCTTCGTACATTTGAGGCCATGCGTCTAGGTTATGATAGATATCATATGACCATAGAATTATCCTTGGTTGACCCAATAGACCCCAAAGAAACACGAGAAGTTTACTATCATATTCTTCCCAATGGTGAGTCTTCTCTTGACATATCATTATCTCCACTGTCTCTAATTGAAAATTATACTTCAAACAAACACCAAGATTATATAGGTAGTGCTAGTAAATATACTCAGCAAGTAGATGAGCACAATCCTGTCTTATAATGACACGAGGTTGTATGTCATTAGACATCTTGTATGATAGTGGCAAAACACCCTTCCAACGTTGGGTTCGTTTCACCCTAGATGATTCACCAAATATAACTACTAAATGATGACCACCGTTCTATTCCCCTGTTACCCCCGCTCGACCCAGCTACACTTGTGACAACCCGAAAATTTGGATAATTTTATAAAATCTTAAAAGATTGAATAAAGGTTATAAGATGAACCTAGACAGAAAATAAGTGTATGGATTTCACATTTCTGTAAAGGAATTTTAAGGATTTCAAAATTTTTGGAGAAAAACTTGAATGATTTAATATACTATAAGTGATAGTCTGATAATGAGGTATATGTTTAGTGTATGAGTTTATAAGATTATGTGTATATGGTTCTAGTATTTTAAATATATACTAGTGACCTAATCTAAGAGTTGTGGACCATATTATTTTGTATGAATATGTGAGTAAGTGAATTAAGAATTAAGTTATGTAACCTAATATATATATATTAGGTGTGTTAAGTAAATAACCTAAGAGGTTATAATAGGTGAGAATGTTAGTATATAAAATATATACTAATTCTAAGAGATTTAATTTATATATCTCAACTAATAAATTTTATAACCTAATTATAGCAAGTCTAATTGGGTTAAGGAAATAAATGTGCATGAGTAAAGATTTATGTTATAATTGAGAAAATGAAAACCCTAATTAAATAATTAGGGAATAGCAATATTAGAAGTGTTGGAAGATGTTAGTTGTTGTAGCCAAACATTTTAGTTTAGAAGCCCAAAAGAATTAATTGGGAGCCCAAAACTTAGCCCAATGAAAGAGGGACTTTTTGGACATTTAGTAAATCAATTAAAGCATAAAAGAAAAGCCAAAAATTGGACAAACTAAGGCCACATGGCCGGCCCAAACAAGAGAGGAGAGAAGGGGAGATGAATGTGATGATGGTTTAATTTAGTGGGTGACCAACTCTTCCATGTGTCACTCCTTTATTTAACCAACATTCTTAACCAAAGTTATAAGCAACCTTGTAATGATTAAGAAAGAGAAAGCAAGAGTGAGTTGTTGGGAGATTAATATTAGATATACAATTATATCTATACAATTTACTGCTAAACCCACAAAAACCCATTCCATTTCTCTCTCATCTCTTATTAGCTAACTTAAAGAAAACCAAATAGAGAGAGAAAGAAGAGAGGCAATTTTCGGCTGCTCCATTGATCTTCAAGCTAACCAAGATCATCATCTACTTTGATGGATTAAGAAAAGCTAGCAAGATATCAAGGTATAAATCACCTTTTTTTTAAGTTATTCTTAGTTGTTTAAATGAAAATTTGGATTGATGATTTCAAACTTCAAAACTCTAGATCTACATGATCTAGAGTGTGTTATATGTGGATCTATCCATCTTGTGTGGTAAAAGTTAGATCTAGAGTATGAAATGAAAACAAGTTTTTCAAATGGTGGAAAACTCTAAATTTTCTTAGCCTCGATTGTGTTAATCTTGTGTTTGATGATTGTTTGATGAAATAGATCATGTATTATGGTAGAATCCTGGGTATATGAAGTATAAGTAGGTATTATGATGAGTGATGTTGGTTATTATGTGAAAACATGAAAGTTTTCTTGGAAGACATCAAGAGTTAAAAATTAGTTTTTGGTGAAAACGAAACATAAAATTCAAATGACCATATCTCCTATCGTATTTTGAATTTTTGAGTGTGGTCAAGTCCTAGAGTTAGATCTATAAGTTTTCTAACATCTTCAAGTGGAATCACTGAAAAATGAGTTGTAGATTTCTGTATGGACTATTTTTAGCGAAGGACTCCAAAACTGCAAAACGCCATTTAGCTTCTGCCCAAAAATTTAAAATGGCAATTTCGGCCACTTAATTTGCCAGAAAAATTCCGGTCTTTTGGGACATGAAAATATATGATATTAAGTACATCCTGTCCAAAAATGAGCTAATTCTGACTTAAAATGACCAAGTTATGACCATTTCAATTTCTGTAATTTTCTGACGAAAATCGAAATAACCGGGGTTCTATAACTCCGATGGCCACGAAATTTAAACTGGAGTGTCACGTTAACACGTATAAGATTGTGTCAAGAGATGGGAATTTCTAGAGTTAAGCACGATGTAGCTAATTTCTTAAGGAAATGACTAAAAATAATTTTTGAAAAATACCAAAGAAAGTTGGAAAATTATAGAAAAATACTTTTTGTGTATGATATACATGTATATAAGCATGGCCAAAAGATAGAAAAATAATAAGTTGTTTTGGTATTTTTGTAAAAAGGATATGGAATCCAGCTTGCTGGATTAGGAAATCTGATGAATCCAGGTTGCTGGATTGAAAAATAGTTTACTGAATTGAAAATTTGTTGAATCCAGTTTATTGGATTGCGATCTAGTTTGCTGGATTTGGAATCCAGTTAGCTGGATTGCAGTTTGGGTTGTTAGATTTTGAATCCAGGTGGCTGGATTAGTATTTAACTTATTAGATGTTAAAGAATAACTTGTGAAATGAAAAAGCGAGTGATAAATCATAATGTATATGATACAGTGATTGAAGAATTATCAAAGGATGATAATAATACTAACGTTGTAAGGTTTTATCTATTATTTAATTATGTGATTAAGTGTTAGATAATTGATTGATTAAGTAATAGTATTATTAGTTAATAGGTATGTTATGCTAATTCAAAGATCAATCTTATAATTGATAGGTCTGTCATAAGAGATTACATTATATTGCTTAGCGGTAATCAGCGGTTCAGGCAAGTTTTCTAACTCAAACTTGAGTTGTATGTTCAAAGCATGTTAGTGAATAGTTGTTGTTGATTATTCACGTCTATATTGATTATTGATTCGCACGTTGTGCATATTGTAAATGTTCATCAGGTATGAAAGGCTGATCACCTTCATTACCATTTGGTTCAGTTAATCTGTTCATGTTTATGCTTGACCATTCATTTTCATTGACTTGGTCGTTCAGCTAAGAAAATTTGTTCATGCTCTTTCACAATGTTTATATTGTTGAAAGTTAGCTAGCTTATTGTTCAATTCTTTCAATCATGATATATCCTCAAATAAATTTAACTTGCTGGGCAAATTTGATGCTCACCCTTGCTATATCATGATAAAAATTTTCAGATTTAGAGGAAAGCTCGAGTAAAGGCAGAAGTAAAGGCAAAGTGCAAGACTAAATTATGGTTCAGTTAGATTTATTAAAGTTCTGACGAAAATAGTATTGTAAACCTTTTTAGATATTAAAGGTATGTATTAAGTTAAGGTTGTAGACCTTGGGGTTTATGTTGTAAAAGTTTAATGTATAAACAATTTAAGTTTATATCTTCCGCAATAGTTATAAAAATAGTATACCAGATCCTTGGTGATTAGGACCGGGATTTCGGGATGCTACAACACTGTTATTACCTGAAAGAAATTGTGAAACAGAAGGGTGATCACAACTAGCCCAATAAAGAATATCATGACTAAAGATAAATAAATTATCAATAGCCTTCAATAGAATTAAATCAGAGATTTATAACATATGGTAGATGATAAAAATTTTCAACCATAGTTGCAGCGGAACGAGCAATCCATTAGAAGAGTCAAATAGACTACAAAGTCTATTATCTTCTCCATGTTAAAAATCCACCAACAATATTTTATCCCTGTAACATCAATTAACAATTCTGGTCCACAATCATATGAATAACTCATAATCATAATTATAGTTCTAAATTCCTCTTCTCATCCAGGACGAAGATAATTTTCATCACCTATCTTTACCTGAAACATCAAAGATCATGGTTACACCAAATCACATTTCCTGTTCATAATCATACTAATAACTTCATCTTTGCACTACGGCCAAAGATATTCATTTGTATCACCAGTTGGTCATGTTCATCTCAACACCTGTTCATCTTTGCACTACTGGCCAAAGATATTCAATAACAGGTCATCTTTACATTACGGGCCAAAGATATTCATCAACAATTTATCTTTGCACTACAGGCCAAAGATATTTATCAACAGTTCATATTTGCACTACATGCCAAATATATTCATCAACAGTTCATATTTGCACTACAGGCCAAATATATTATTATCTCAAAGAAATATATAACCATTTCAGAATTTATATAAACAATAATTATAACCATGTTGATCATTTCATCTTTGCACTTAAGCTAAATATATTCAATTATAAATTCAATGGTCATGATCATACCAGTCAACAATTTAACTTTGTACTACTGGCCAAAGAGAACCCATAATCATGATCATACCAAAAATTTACCCATCTTTATACTCAAGTCAAAGAGAAATATCATCATTAGGGTTATAAAAATGTTATATATGATAATAAAAATAATATGATCAACATATAGTTTTAATCTCAAGAGTAATATTCATAAATCAACTATAATTTGGTTAGAAAAAGAAACCAATTTTGTCATGAATAATAACTCATGAATATTAACTTCGTGAATAGTAACTCATGAATAGTAACTCATAAATAGTAAACCCGACACTAAAAGGTAAAAATTTCACAATAAAATCTATACCAATATTTGGTATAATGATATTGAAATAACATTTCTTAAATTTATAAACAATTTATTTTAATTGTTTACACTTTACTAAATAATACATTTAATCATCCTAAAATTCCAAACTCATAAGGTTTCATCACCAATAACAAAAACCCTCATCAAAAATCTGCATATACCTCATATAGGATTCTCAAGCCATAAAATCCTATTTTTCAATTTTCTTACTTCACATAACATATTTAATTTATTTACTCATAACTAGTCTATTTTTATGAAAAATACCAAATCAGTTCTAAAAATATTTTTTTTCTGAGATTTAGTAGAATATAGTCCCATATTGAACATATATTTTTCTCATAATTTTTTAAAATTCATTTACTATTTTTATATGGCCAAAACCGCCGAATATTTAGACATTTATCATAAATTGTACTTTTATCCAAAAATGCCAAAATTCACAGAGTACACTGATATTATATAGATGTACTCCAAATAAAATTTTTATCAATTTTGGAGTTAACCACAAGGAGTTATAAGCGGTTACTTTTAAAATAGTCTTTTCCCGTAAAATTCATAACTCTTAATCTATACCTCCAAAAATCACCATTTTTGGACACAAGCAAGAAAACTCATCAAAATATCATTTCAAATTTTTCCAAAATTTTGAAGGTCAGAAAAATTACGAAACTGAAAAACATAACAACCCTTAAAATCCCTTACTATCCCTTACCTCAAAAGTGCAGTATTTCTGATTGGATATCGGATATGACGCTGAAGGAAACTTGCACGGATGAATAACAACTCACCAAGTATCTAAATACTCACAAAATACACTCAATAATCTAGAGAGAAAAAGAGAGAAAGCTTATATTTCTGGTGTGATTTTCAATTCTAACTTAGCCATCTATTTATAGGAAAATGTTAGCACGCCGAAGCAGACTTAACCTGCAACCTGATGGCTTTACCTGCTACTATTCCCACCCACTACATTTGAATAAAAATCTCAGCACATTTCTTCACCAACCAAGAGTGGGGCCCACCAATTCTAGAATTTTCCACCAAAATGATTAACTCCGAAAATTCAATAATTTCTGAACCAGTCATCTCGTAAAATTTATAACAAATCATACGTTCATTTTTAACGGTTCAAAATTTGTGGACATATACTCAACTTATATATGTATAACATATCCAAATATTACCACGATCGAACGGTCGAATTAAAAATTATAACCCTCGCAAAATATCTCAAAAACCCTAATTTGATTTTCAATACCTCCGTTCCGACAAAAATACAGATAAAACATCTCAACATTAACTCCTTCATTTTTAACCACATAAATAAATCCATCATTATTATCCACATCAAATAAATGTTTCATTATCATATAGATCAATAATTAATTATTCACAAATAATATTACAGAATCACAATAATGACAACCAGGCAGTTCCCAGGAAAGAGGGGGCTTTCCGATAAGGATTTTTCCTTATTGGCGCGCAATTAGATGACCAAACCTCTCCTTAGACAAAATTTTCTAGATATTGCCAATAATACTATCTAATAATATTATTCAAATAATATGAATTATTGATCTGATAATGGAGATACTATGCAGTAACAATTATTGAAATAACAATAATATTAAATATCAACGCAGCAATTATTGAATCAATAAAATAAAATATTGAACATAATTACTGTGACAATTATTCAGTAGTGCCTTCTTACGTAAGAATTAATAATTTCAAAAATATTGTGCAATACCGTGTGCTACTGTGCAATAACGCGTATTACTGTATTTTAACCACCGGGTATTCCAACAGTGTTAACGGTAACAACTACGCCGTTAATTATAAAAACTCAATTTTTGTCATTATCTTCATCCGACAGTTATTCTGTTATGGGGCCCACAAATGGCTGCGCCGTCGTACGAATATTTCCCGACAGAAAGAATATTCCACGACAAAACGAATATTCCCTGACAACAATGATTATTTTATAACCACTTGTTTATTTTAAAAAAAATTCAT
>CM029016.1:92359940-92455048 GCA_016801055.1 Panax notoginseng | reverse complement strand
CAATGATACATTGAGACTAGTATGTGGATTGACTGATGACCAGATCTCATTGGTCATAAATATATGAGATATTGAGTCAATGCATAGGTACATGTTAGAGAACGATGTACCAGACATACCCACCATGAGAATTCTATGTGGAGCATTATGCGAAGTGTCATTAGCAATTCTCATAGTGACAATGATGTAATGATCCTCCGACCTGAAATCACTATATTACTACACGGGAATTTATGTACTTTGATATCATCAAAGGTCACCTTTAATGGGGTGGACTATAAAGGTGATTATTGGGTACATCATGAATCGTGTGAGGCATATGAGTGATCTAGATGGAATTTAACCCTCCTATATATATTAGGGGTGATATCCGTAGGCCTCTTGATTGAGTAGGACTATGAAATGCATGGCCATGCTCAAATAGTGATTTGTTTCATATAGTCTACTCATTGATCAAGAAAACTCAGATTAAATTATGAAGAGTATGACGCATTCCATGACTCGAGTTTAATCTAAGATATCAAGGTTAAAAGGATTAAATTACATTGAAACATTGGTCACGAAAAGGTTGTATCGAATCATTGATCTTATTATTACTTGGGTAGCAGTGATGCATTACTAGATGTCGCTCACTGTTTATAATTTTATAATATGATTTTAAAATTATTGTCAACGTAATAATAACCTATAGGGTCACACACAAAGAATGTAATTAAAAGAGAATTAATTTAAATTGTAAAGATTTAAATATGTCAATATGATTGATAGAATTTAAATTACGAATTTTAATTAATAGGATAATTTATATATAGGTATATTAATTAAGTAAGACTTAATTAAGATATATATATATATATATAATATATATATATATATATATATATATATTTGAATTTTATTTTAATTAGAATAGGATTTTGATTAATTCCTATTAACTACTATATATATATGATATATAGCAGCCATTTTAGGTAATGATCAAAACTAACAAACCCTAGCCGCTCTTAGAGAGAGACTAGAGAAAAGTTCAAAAATCTTATTCCTTTAGTGGCTAGTACCGCAGCTCCCTTTATTGCAGAATCGTGTGACAGTTCGCGTGCGTTCGTGTGGATACCGTAGAGATGTAGTACCGTGAGGAATTGCGTTGGAGATTCAAAGCGTTTCAGAAAATTCTATAATCGGTATAATATCTAAACACTGAATTATTATATTTTCGCATGGATCCTATTTTAGGGTTTCAGATTTAGCTTTATAATTTTTATTTTTCGCTGCGTTTTTATGTCGAAATCCCTACAGTTAGAACTTGATAGGTTCGAGAAGATAATTCAATTATTATTAACAGATCGATGCCAATTATTTCGGCTAGATCGAGAAGTGATTAGATATTGAAATCATAGTATTTCGTTGTTATAAATCAAACTTTGATTATAAGACTGAGAAGAACAACCTTTTATACAAAGAAAACATTTCTGGTCGTATATTCGGCCTTTGCGCTTGTGTAAGTATTATGCATAATATAGGGTACAAGGAGTTGGCCGCTCTAAGTACTTGCAGAGGGGTATGATTTAATCTTTATGGTTATCTGATATACATGGGTATATCAAAGTCAAATCTTTGATAATTACTCAAGAAGAGAAGTTCAAGATCTAATGGATCGCTTAGCATAAATCTGGAAAATATTCCACTTTGTTTTTACGTAGAATTGATTCTTAATTATTCATTTGAATATCGTAGAAACTTTGAAAGCGTTGTAATATTTCATTATCAGATTATTGTGTTGCATAGAATGCGAGAAGACTTGTTAGCTAATTAAAGATTTGTTCAGCTATTTCAAAGTTTTTCTGAACTTTGGTGTTATTCTATCAAATTAGATAGTCTGCTATTATTAATTCTTATACATTCATTGTATGTCTTAACCTGCAGGGTAAATTTGTTGCTCATTCTTGCTAAATAAAGCTTTTCAGAGGGACGAAGTGGTAGGAGGTGCTGTGAAGGACAAAGGCAAAGGCATAGTGATAGCATAGTTATAATGAATAATATTATTATGTTATGTTTGTATACCCTTCTTGTATAACTAAAGGGTATATTTGTAATGTTAAGGTTAGAGAACCTGGGGTAATGTATTAACTATATCAGTTGATGAAGTGTATATTTCTATTTATAATTAAATGGGTAGTTAATGTTATTTATGTTGTGGATCGTGAGCACCAGACTCGGAGTCAGGTAACCCGGATTGGGGGTGTCACATGTTCAAACCCTCCATATGGATTAAGACGCGCATGTTTGACAGATGTCTCTCTATCTTTTGTTTGCGCCTTCGATTCCTTTCTTCCACCTCCGGGTCTGGAATCAGAACTTCCTTTCCTTTAATCGATATCGGCTTAGGAAATCGCATGGCTACCACAGGGGCAGGGACCTTTAATAAAGGTCGTACAGGGTTATCATCTGTAGGTTTAGGCAGACGTCTTGTAGATGAAGGAACTGGTTTATGCTTGTGTGGGTTCCTGTGAGTGGACCCAGAGGAGTAGCCTAGTCTGGTTGTCCCTGTCTGGCCGGGAACTTAAATTGGACACTTGATGCCCTATGATCCTTTCCTAACCCCTATCCAGGTTGAAAACCCAAGGATATCATCTCTTGACTTGTCGACATTACCTTGGCAGAAACTCTGGGTTTCAGAGGTGGCGCCCCAATGGGGTGATAGTGAGTGTTGCTCACCTCAAGGGCTTGGAAGCTGACAGGCTCAATTTCTACATTGAAACTAATAATGGGTATATCACTTTGAACATGAGACTCTGGCTCAGCACTGACAGTGACCAGACTACTGTTGATGATATATTTGAGTTGCTGATGAAGAGTGGATGGGACAGCTCCTGCCATATGAATCCACGATCTTCCATAAAGTAGGTTGCATCCTGTATTGATCTTATACACTTGGAAGGATATGTAGAATGTATGTGGACCGATTTCCATAGGCAACTCAATTTCTCCGACGGCATTTCACCGAGATCCATCAAAAGCTTTGATGATTGAATGGCTGCTTCGAATCCTATTGAGATTGATGTTCATTTTCTCCAATGTGGCATAGGGGTAGTTGTTTAAGGATGATCTTCCATCTATTATCACTCCTCCGACCACATATCCGGAAGACATAACCGTTATGTGCAATGGTTTGCAATGACCCGTCCCTTCAGGGGTATGCCATCATCGGTGAAGGATATTACATTACTGTTGAAAATGTGATCAACTAGATGATGGAATTCTTCAACATGCACTATCTTTGGCAAGTAGGCTTCTTCTAGTACTTTCAGTAAGACCTTTCGGTGATCTTCTAAAGAAAAAACTAAGTCCAGAATAGAAATCTATTATGGAGTTTCTTTCAAGCTTTGAACCACCTTGGCTTCATTATGTCCCATCTTACGGAGGAATTCTTCAATATTCTCCATGGATACTTTCCCCCTAGATCTGATGATAGGCTTCATCACCCGTTGAAGAAGATATAGTGGATTTTCTTTAAACACTGCAGCAGTTGTATTGGATGTAGATCCTTCAACTTCTCCATAGTTCCATGGCACTTTCTGAAGGCTGATGACATGATAATATAGCCTGAATGGCAGTATAATTTAGCTTTGCTGCAGCCACTTTCAAAGGGTTTTCAACGCCTTTAAGCTAAATTGGTTGAATTGTAAGTGGTGTGACAACCAAACCTCCCTCAGTGGATATACCTGCTACAACTTCCTTCCATCTTGGAGGAAATGTGTTCCTACTGTCAGATGATACAACATTATTTTCTACCATTTGTAGGTCACCACTGTCAATTATGTTTTGAATAAGATGGCGGAGTGCCCAACATTTCTCAGTGCTATAACCGCGAGAGTGGGGTGGTATTGACATACTCCATTTGCATCAACCCGCTTTGAGCGTGGGTGTAGCATCCCAAGATCCTGATCCTAATCACCACAGATCTGGTATACTAATTCTATAACTATTGCGGAAGATATAAACATAAAGTGTTTATATATTAAATTTACACACTATTCCCAAGGTCGAGAGCCTTGACGTAATACTTGTATTCCCACTAGTAACAAAACCATAAAAAGACAACACTTAAAAGATAACGTTTTTATAAAAAACGTTGTGGTATTTTTTTTACAATACTTTTTAATAAAATATTGTAGATATATATAAAAAAATATTATGTATTTATAAGAGTAATTTTTAATTTTAAATAGATAAGGCTTTTTAAAAAAAACGTTGTTTATCTAAAAAACACGGACCAAAAAAAAATGTAGAAGTGAATTTAAATTTAAAATAAAACGCCAACACTTTCTTATAACCCAAAACCCTAGCCTCTGTTCTCAGTTCTCTCTGTCCCTACCTCCACAACCATCGTTGCTCGCCAACTGGTTTCGATTCAAACCCTTGAATCCGACATGGCCACCGACGGCCCCGCCGCCACCAATTCCCTCCCTTTACCGAACGTCATGAAGGCCCCAATCCGTCCCGATCTCGTCAAATGTGGTCTCTGCTTCTCACCACGCCGCCCCAGCTCCGGCCGTTGACTGGTCCACCGTCGTTCTAAACATGGTGGACTGTCTCTCTTACGTCAGCAATGGCAGCACAATGAGTAAGCCAGAAGGGACGTGCTGCTCTGGCCTCAAAACTGTTCTCAAATCCAACGTCGAGTGTCTATGTGAGGCTTTCAAGAACAGTGCTCAGTTTGGTGTCTCTTTGAATGTCACCAAAGCCTTGGCTCTTCCATCCGCCTGCAAAATTTCTGCCCCTTCTGTTAGCAACTGTGGAGGGTGGGTTTTTCCCCCCATTTTTATGGACTATAGTTAAGAAATTAGATTCCCTTTCTGGGTTTTTTCTTAGATCAGTTTTTTCGTAGATCATTTGTTTCTGTTGATTTTCTCCTGTGAAGATTGTTTTCTTAAAATTTTCCTTTTTTATTTCTCTTTAATTTTTATGGGTTTCTAAAAATGGCTATTTACAGCTGATTTCTATTTTGTTTTCTAATTTGATTCTGCTTCGAAGTACTATGTTCTATGATTTTATCTGGTGTTCTCTGTTTGTTTCCCTCGAGTATATAGTAGGATTTTCCTAAAAGACTGTTTCTTTGAATTGTTTAATCTTTTTTTCTTTGTAAGTAATTTGTTTTCTCAGTTGCTATGTTCCCTTCTTTAGTTGCTCAGTGATTCTTTAGATTTATGTGCTCATTTTGTTTATATACTCTAAACTCTACTATTTTCATAGATGATTTATTTCCCTTGAAAAGGTAATAACATTTTCTTTCTTTCAACTCAAATTTGATGTTTATTTCCTCTAAGATTACTAGTACTATGTTTTCTTTTCCTCTTTGGGCCTAGTTGATTTGACTTAATAGAACCATTTTGTTTTCTCTAGAGAAGTTCTTTTTCTTGAAGTAAATAAACCTATTATGCCATAATATAATCCGAATGTATATGCATTTATACTTATTTACTCAGTAATTCACTCTTGATTGGAAACTTACACTTTCCTTTTTTTCCTAATGGCCAGCGAGCATTGGTGGGGCACCTGGTATGTACAAATTTAATCTTCATTATTTCTTTGTTTATGCTTAGTTTTATGCTCACTTTGATCTGACAAGATTTGAATAAATTCTCCATTGTGATATTGATATGGGTTGATGTTTACACTCTTGTTTACTTGATGTTCTGATTTCACTATGCTATAGAGCTTTTGGTCCATTATATAGAGTTCATGAAATGGGCAGTAGTTAGGGGAATTGGTTATTTGTTAGATTTTTAAAGAATGTTTTTTACATTATAATGAATTAAGGAAGTATGACCAACCCCTCTCTTGTAAATGTTGTGAATTTACTTTAATAATTACTCCAACATTCGTTACATTTAGTTATGCTTTTCAGATGATGTTTTTTGAGTGTTGAATTTAAAAAATGGGACTCATTTTGGTATGGATGTTGATACACACAGTACTATTTTGATTGTATTTCTTTTCTGTACCATGTCTTTATTGGTGATATTGTTATTTCTCCAGATTTGGTTGTTTTTCTCTGTTTATGGGTTGTTATAGTGTGTGATGCAATTTTGAAATCTCTATAAATGTTCACGTGACTTCATTTCCGTTCATTATTATAGTAGTGTTTCTCAAGTTTGAGTAGGACTGTGATTATTGCAATTATGTAAAAATGTAGTGCCTTGGCGTCAATTAGTGACAATGGATGGCTGGTGCTAAATAACTGATGTGCCTTGATGTTTTGACGTCAATAGCTAGTGTTGAATTAATTATGAGAAGTACTCTATTTTTACAATAAAATTCGATATTGTGGAGTTATAGGTTCCTGTGTTGGAAACTCCTGATGGACCTATCTTTGAGAGCAACGCTATTGCACGTTATGGTAGGCCATACACCAGCATTATGTTATTATTCTTGGTTATTTTTTTTAGTGGATCTTATTGTTTTGCATTGGTTGTTGCAGTTACCCGTTTGAAGCCTCACAGTTCTCTATATGGTTCTTCACAAATAGAATATGTAAGCTATTTTCTTTTTCTTTCCACTCGCAACTCCCACATCCCCTCAAAGCTCCCACATCCCCTCAAAAAATAGAAAAACTGAATTGCCAAAATCAACAGTGACTTATAGTTGACTGTTGTTAACTTTGCAATTGTGAACGCTGTCCCTTCTCCCACACAGCCGAAGCATTCCAACCCATATCAACCCAAGCTTAGTTTAAATAGCATACCAGGAATCAATAAAGTATAGCAATCAAGCGAGAAAGGTATTTCAATAACCCACTTTTAATAGTTTATGCAAAAACAATCAGTTAGTGTATAAATTGGATTGATTCCGTGGCTGGGAATTTAGAGATAGGAATTGTGTAGATTATTAATAATCATGCTATCCAGTAATTAGAAATAGAATACATGGTAATATATATGGTAATTGAATTGGAAGTTAGCTCATATGGTTATATTTATGCAAAATAGTTAGATATATGGAAATTATCAAAGATAGCTAACTGAGATGGGTTTATTAGTATAATATGTATTGAATTAATTGTGGGTTTAGTATAATTAGTATCATATGTATTAAATTAAGTTCTATTGCAGCGTATGGTTTATTGTACTAGTGATGTATTTAGAAGTTTTTATTGGAGATGATCCGACTTATTCAACTTTCATTTGATGCTGAATTGAACCTTTTTTTACCATGGTGTCTTATTGCATGAACCTGTGTTAACATGTAAGCTTTGGCTAAGGCAGAATGACAGGATATTTGTTGAATGACAGGATACACTCCGTAACCAGACTTGAGTCTGCTTTGGCCAAGGCAGAAGATTGTCTTTCTAAGCTACAGCCAGATTCACCCTTTTCTGAGTTTTAATACATGTAAGCTTCTATTTTTTGAACTTCAAAAGACTACTTAGATGCTTGTTCTATTATATTGACTAGCAGCCACTGCTTGCAGTTTGCAAGGAATGAGATTTGAGAAAGGTTGGGGTGATACTGCTGATCGTGTTTTGGAAAATTCAGATGTCTATCAAAGCGAGCAGGAAAAAAGTTGCATGATTGTTCTGTCTTGATTTTGTATTTTCGCAATTCATCCTTTTGCTTATGTTTTTCAATTTGTACTTATGCGTCCAGGTACTTATCAATTGCACAAAAAACTTTTGGGTCGTGTTAGAGCTTTTGATCGACACTGCAACATGGTTCTGGAAAATGTTAGAGAGATGTGGACAGGTTGGTTTCAGAATGAATCAGGCTTCATTATTATTGTTGTGGTTCTTTTTACACTTTTGTACACAAGATCAGATGTAATTTGTATCATTCTTTGTTCAGGTGCCAAAGACTTGAGAAACTGTGTTAATTGTACAGAAAAGTATTTAACATTTTCTCCTTGTTCCAAATTTGAGATGCATATATGGATAGTTTGGTATATATTTTGTGGATGTAGTAATTTGAAACTGTAAACGAATGGTATTATTGGGATGTATTTTGAATGATTGATATATTTTGGCTTTAAATTTAAATGAGAATTTAGACCTTTTAGCTATATATCATGGCATTAGCAGATTGCAGGTGCACTCGTAATATAGGTGAATTACAATTTTTTTTTTCTTTTTTTTTTGAAGTCAATCTATAACATTTTAAAAATGTTGTGTAAATGTGTTTAAACGTTATCTGGTATATTAAACTGCAACATTTTAAGCCAGAAAACGTTGTGGAATTATACTTTCTACAACATTTTCAAGAATATTCTAATTTATGAAAAATAAATCTACAACGTTTTTTTTCTTAAAAAACGTATAATGTGTCTAATTACAACGTTTTAAAAACGTTGTATAAGGGTATCAAATAGATAACACCCTTAACCACGACGTTTTTCTGATAGAAATCACGTTTTTTACGTGTTATCTATTTACTGTTTTGTAGCGGTGTCCATATTCTATCTGACATACAATGTAAGTGTCTTCTCTTGTATTCGACATATTCGTCTAATCTGCAATATTTATCATGATATAGCAATGGTGAGCAATAAGTTTGTCCAGCAAGTTTAAGTTTAATTAAGGATATATTGTGATTGAAAGAATTGAACAATAAGATGATTAATTTTCAACAATAAAATAATTGTGAAATAGCATGAACAAATTTTCATAGCTGAACGGACGAGACAATAAAAATGAATGGCCAAGAATGAACACAAACATATCAACTGAATCAGATGGTAATGGTGATGATCAGCTTTTCATACCTGATAAACGCATGCAATATGCATAGAGTGCGATTCAACAAATCATAGACGTGATAATTAGCAATGATTAACCACAAGCATAATTGAATAATCATACCTCAGGATGAGTTAGAGAGAACTTGCCTTTATCGTCGACTAATGCTACGCAGTCAATATAGTTTCATCTTAAGACCTAATATTAAATAATACTGATCTCTATTATTAGACTAATATCATCACAGTATAATACTATTAATACAGTTATAAAATAACCTAAACACATTATCATGTATCTCTATCAGTCCACAAACTACTTAAGACTCGGTATCAAGTCAAACTATTTCAGTCTGAATTGAGTCCGATACAATTTCTACATCCCGACGGCCTAGTTGGACAATTATCGAGCCTAATATCACTAAGACTCTGCCTAACACCTAAATATAATCTTCGATAATTTATTTATCAGTCAAAATATTTTTCAAAGACTCATAATAATTTTCAAGTAATTATTATCATTTATCATGATTTTTCAATCATTAATATCATATTTATATGATTTCAATACCACTTAATTCCATTATCATTAAATTTTATTTACTATCAAATATTAATGAAATACTCAACATAATATTATAAAGTATTTATAATATTTCAAAGTATTTTCAATACCTTAATATCCCATTTAAATGATTTTAAAACAGTTAAAATCATTATTAAATAATTGCCATTAATATTTAAAATATTAATATTTTTCATGAAAAAATATCAAAAGTGACGCCCCCAAAATTAAGTATTCATCACCCATCTTGAGTCGCCAAATACATGTTACAAAATACAAATACAAACTTAATTATACAAATATCGTGTGACATACGACAATACATAAACTGGGAGTTCTAATAGGAATATTGTCATCTAGACAATATCCATACTCAAGGAGTTCTCATTACATTTATTGTCGCACTATTTAACAGAATAGTGAGGACTACTAATGCTATCTTCTGGACCATCACTCCTTTCCCTGACTCGTCCCAGCTATATTCTCATTTCCTGAAGAGAACATTGAAAGAAAGGGTGAGCTTAACTAGCCCAGTAAAAAATATTATGACTAAGATAATGAAGAATAAATTATCAATAGTCTTCAACAATGTTAAACTGATAAAATACAATAGATATCAAGTTTAACTGCAACGGAATAAGCAATCCATTAGAAGAGTCAAGTAAAGAATAAAACCTACTATCTTCTATGATTTAAAAATGTTGTCATCAACTTTTATCACTGAGACTCAGCTTAATAAATAAACCACATCTTCTAATCATCCCTGTATTATGGGCCAAAGATATTCATTAAATCATCAATGGTCATGACTATACCAAAAAATCCCTGGTCATAATCATACCAAAAACTGTCTATCAATGCATTACAGGTCACTGAGGACTTTTACCACACCACTTACAACATCACAGTTCATGATTATACCGAATGATCCCTGGTCATAATCATACTAAGTCCATCTATGCACGTAAGCCAAAGATGACTTTCAACATAAAATAAACATGAGGATGATGACAATGTTATAGGAATTTAATTAAACAAGTTCAAGAATTAGTTTATCCATGAACTAATAATATCCAAATTGTCAACATGATACTTCTTTGTAAAGTAACAGTCAAGAATGCTCAGAAGAATATTTTCATGAAAAGATACTGGATGAAGCGCAAATATCAAGGATATTCCACTAATTTTATGGAGTATAGAAATCAAAACTTTAACCAAATGAGTATAATAAAGAATATATGAAACTGCAAATGGATTTTCACCAGCCATGCGGTAATCCACGTATAGAGATCATTTCCACAATTTAATAAGGAATGAATATAAAGGATCATTCACCATGCATGTGGCAATCCACATAGACATGTTATTCCAACAGAATAATAAAGAATGGAATAACAGAAGGATTCACCATGCATGCGATAGAGACCGCACAGACATGTTATTCCCAACAGAATAATAAATGCGGAATAATAAATATGGAACCAGGTCAGGTGAAATTCACACCGACAGGATATTCCGACAGAATAATAAATGCGGAATAATAAATGATGGAACCAGGTCAGGTGAAATTCACACCGATAGGATATTCCGACAGAATCGTAAAGAACGGAATAATGAAAGAGTTTCACCAAGTATGCGGTATTTCGCATAAACAGGTTATTCCAACATAATAGTAAAGAATGGAATAACAGAAGAAGATCACCAAGTATTGGGTAAACCGCATATACAGGTCATTCCACCAAGTATAGGGTAAACCACGCATACAAGTTATTCCAACAGAATAATAAAGGATGAAATAACATAAGGATTTCACCAAGTATAGGGTATGCCGCGTATACAGGTCATGTATAGGGTATGCCACTTTTATAGGTTATTCCAACATAATAATAAAGAATGGAATAACAGAAGTTCTCTTCATGAATAAGAAAGAATAACACCCCTTACCGTTTTAAAGAAGAACTGAAATAAAGAAGTAGTTAAGTGACAGAATACTCTTCTTCTTTCTCTCTATAGTTTCTCTCTCTAGAGTTCAGTGAATTCGTAAGAAAATAATGAAGGAATGAGCTTCTATTTATAGGAAAATGGAATGCATAGTAACTAATCCATGAACGGTCCAGATTAATTTATTTTAATTTGACGGTCCATATTTAAAGCAAAATCTTTTAAATAAAATATAATATATTCTAATTATTGACTAATAAAACAAACAACTTTAATAAAGTATTCTATTTTATATAAAAAGATGTTTCTGTTTTATTACGTTAATAATACGAATAAAACAAAACTTCATTATCACTAAATAATTCATATTATTAATTGACAATAATTGAATCAAACTGAGTGAATTCTCACATAAGCATTAATAATCAATACCGTGTGCTACTATGCAACCACACGTATTACTGTACTTTTACTACCGAGTAGTTCAACAGTATCAACGGTAAAACTTCCGCCGTTATTTTTAATAAAATATTTTTGTCGTTTTCTCAATCCGATAATAATTCTATTGTGGGGTCCACCAATGATTGTACCGTCGTACAAATATTTCCCGACTAATCGAATATTCCCCGTAAATAGTAACTCGTGAATAGTAACTCGTGAATAGTATTTCGACATAAAAAGTACCCCAAAAACTCAAGTGAACAATACTAGAGTGAATAGTAACCGAGTATTTTATGACAACTTGTCTACTTTGAAAAATTTTCACATATCACCTTTAACTTTAACCTTTTATCAATTTAACTATTTACCAAAATAGAAAAATTGAATACTTTTATTTCATAAAATTCGGGGTCTCACAAAAAGTTATATTTTATAACTTAAAATATTTTTATAACCTTTAAATCATTTTTGTATAATTTTTTAATCATTAAAACTATTTTTCCATAATTTATTTAATACATTCATTAAATAAATCAATTATCATTAATATTGATTTATTAATGAAATTTATCATAAAATATTAAAAGTCATTAAAAATAACTTAAAATATTTTCTAACACATTTTTATAATTTCAAATGATTTTTAAGTAATAAAATCATTTTAAGCCATTTATTTAATATTATAATTAAATAAATTAAATACCATTAATATTTAAAAATATTAAAATATTAATAAAATATATTCAAAATTATTAAAAATCTATTTTTAGGCTTTAAAATAATTTTTAGGAATTTATTATGAATTTTCCATTATTAAAAACTATTTTTCTCTATTTATTTAATGAAAATAAAAATTTCATAAATAAAGTGTCACTAAAGGGGCCTATAGCGACAAAACTGTCGCTATAGGTGTTTTTGGCCAACGAAGAAAATGCATAGACAGTGTTCAAGGGGCATACTTTGGCCATCATTTGATCTATGATCTTGTTATTTTCTGGGAAGTCTAGTGTAATAAGATTGTAGTATTGATGTAATACTATAATCATTAACAAATATCATGGCCATCCTGCATCATAACAGCAAGATACAAGCCATCAAAGTCTTGTCAGATATTGTTTTTCATTTTCTGGGTTACCTAGAAATGAAGAACAGTCTAAGGGTCTTACTTTGAGCCTTTGAATCTTTGAGTTCCAGGCTTAGTTTGTGTGTTCTAAAGGTTCAATCCTATAGTCTTGATGTCAAGGAACAAGAATATAACATTAGATTAGTATTACAACATTACCAACTCAAGATTTGAGGCGGTCAAAGTACATGTCACGAAGCTGTTCTTGAAGATCAGAGTTTTCCAGAAACCTTCATAAAGCAGATGGTCAACCTTTGTTTGACCATCCTTATCTTTGATTCTATGTAAGATCTGGTTGTTCTAGTGGCATGAATGTGTAGTCCATATGTCAGACTACTAATCCTATACACAAACATGGCCATTAACCTTAACAGTAGCAAGATCAGAGGTCTTAAAAATCTTGTAAGAGGCTTCCTGGGAAATCTGGGTTACCCAGAAACAGTTTTTCATGGTCGGTCAACCATGTTTGACCTTGAATAACTTGAGATCTAGACACGGTATGGAGTTGATTCCACTTTCAGTCTACTCTCGTCATTACATAGAATAATTCTATAACATCTAACACACATAACAACTAACACACAAGGATCTATGAGCCCTGACATATGGCTATCAGGCCATATTTTCAAGGTTCATAGTCAATCCTTAAAATCCTATTTCCATGCATCTAGATGTTATGGATCCTTGATGTAACATCTTAGATCACTCAATAACATCCTATAACATAACTATAAACAACAACTAACAACATTAACATCAAATCACATAGATTTAGCAAGTTAGGGTTTTATACCTTTTTAAGCTTTGATCTTGGATCAGATCCTTTGTTGATGTTCTTGGCTAGCTAAGAAGTGTTCTTGGCTTTGTTTTATGTCTCAATTCCTCTCATATTTCAAAAATTATAGAGAGAGAAAGTCTTGGTGAGAATGCTAAGTAAAGTAAATTTTTTTCTTTACTTTAATCTTTTATATTTTGATCCATTGTATCTAATGTTGCTAAGTGTCCATAAGGATCAGATTTGGCTGAGATTTTATCACATAGGATAAGCTTTGGCTTGATGACACACAAGATTTTGTAAAATCTTTTACTTAACTTTTAAGTAAAAGGCCATTTTGGTCATTTCACACCTACTAAGGGTATTTTTGTAATTTTCCTTATAATTTGAAGGGTATTTTGGACATTTCAAATATATCCCATAACTTTTAAATCCTAAGTCTTTATACTTAGCTTTTAAATTCCCAATTTAGGGTTTACAAATTTCGAATTAGGGTTTCGGATTCCTGAAACTGAAATTAGGGTTTTCGGACAAATCATTAGGGTTCCTAACTATTCGTTAGGGTTTACTAACTTAATAACCACATAACTTTAGGGTTTGTTACGGATATAACTTATATGAACAACCCCTGACCCTGAACCACATACTGTACACATATAATCACATATACATATAACCCTATACCTTGTCATCCAATGCTCACTTACAGTTTGTAAGTTATCCTAATCCATCACAAAAATTTTAAATCCACCAAAATCCTTCACAGAATTTTGAAATCCATGCACTATTTCCAGTCTAGGTCTATTATTGAACCTTTAATCCATCATTTAAGATTTTTATTAATTATCTAAATTCTCGGGTTGTCACATTCACCCTTTTTCTAAGAATTTCGGCCCCGAAATTCACGTTACACCAAACACCATATACAGAATCACATGCTACCGAAAACATCACTCACTAGAGTTAAACTTTTCAAATCATGCTGAGGAGTCATATAGACTATGAACTTTAATTTTCGAAAAGGTTTGTACAAAAATTTATCCGCGAACCGTCATGTCTTATGGACAGAGAGGGTAATTAGCTCGGTACGCCCTGTACTGAACAAGTACTGCTGGTCGGAACCATTTTTTCCTGTTCCTCTTATCCGCCTTGGGCGCACAAAAATTTCCCCAATTTTGGGATGCTTACCTCAGTCTTATTGGATTCCGCACCAAAATTCGGTTCGGGAAAATTTTCAAAGAACGCTAAGAATTTTCATAAATGTTGGTCTAGCTGAATCAAATTGCTTAGACTCATACCAATAATCAATTTCAATCGAAATATTTATGTATAGCCAAACCCCGTTTGCAGTTAATAAAAAAATAATATTTTAAAAATGACGTCATGATACCGTACTATATTTACAGGCTGTTTGAGGATTCCGTCATTGTGTGACTTTATCATAACACATCATACAATAGTGTGACAACGATAATTAGATTGAATTCAACACTAAGTATTCCTATATTTACAACTCCATCAACTTTTTATCATCTCTGCACCAGGTTACATGATGCATCAATGATATATATAAAATTCATTTTGATATTTCAAATCATTGTCGTCTAGCCGAAACAAGTAGCATAGACTATACTTTCAACCGTTCAAAAATTATTGTAAATCAGTTTTATCATCTGAACGTAAAGGTAATGATGTGTCAATGTCCCGAAGTCCACACATACATAATGGTCACCAGGAGTTGAGAATTAAAAATTTATTTTAAAAAGGCACATAGTGCATACTTAGCTCGATGTCAAAAATTTCGAAGTCTAGCATAGTTAGAAGATGTGGAATACCTAATCTTCACTAATGATCCATTGCTTAATAAGTCTATCTATTCATATTATCCTCAATACTCCATTCACATTTAGTTCTACCCAGTTCGTCAAACTTACAACATGTTATGAGTTCAGGGACTTTCCACAATCATATGAGTTTAAGAACTTGTCCTAGTCAGACCATTGGCGTCCATTCGCTGAGGAGTTCAAAAACATTTCATACAATTATGAGTAACGAACTTACCATAAGTATGAGTTTTAAGAACTTACAACTAATCTTATATTATCTAACTATACTCTTCCTATCTGTTATATACATGAGAAAAGAATCACCTTCTCAACACGCATATAGCAAATAGCGCGACACAAACATGTCAATGATTATCATTACTGTGATGCCCCCAAAATAGGTATACATCACCCATTCTGAGTCATCAAATACATGGTACCGAATTTAAAAACGAACTTCTTTTATACAATACGACAAAAGCGTAGTTGAGAGTTTTTACACGAATATTATCTTTTAGACAGTATTCAAACTCAAATAGAGTCCTTATTACATTTATTATCACACTATTTTATAGAATAGTGAGGACTACTATAGCCACCATCTCGGACCATCACTCCGTTTCCCGACTAGTCCCGACTTCGTTCTCATTTCTTGAAGAGAATAATGAAAGCAAAATGGTGAGTATAACTAGCCCAGTAAGAAATATTATGACTCAGATAATGTAGAATAAATTATCATTAGCTTTCAACAGTGTTAAACTGATAATAAACAACAAGTTTAACTGCAGCGGAACAAGCAATCGAATAGAAGAGTCAAGTAGAGCATGATATCTACTATCTTCTATGATTTAAAAAGTTTATAATCTACTTTATCGCTGAGACTTAGCTCAATAAATAATCTACATCACTGAATTATCCATGCACTACGGGCAAATGATATTCATTAGTATCACGTCCACGAATTATCCATGCACTACGGGCTAAGGATATTCGTGTAATCACCAATGGTCATGATCATGCCAACAACTGTCCATCAATGCACTACGGGTCAATGAGGACTTTATTACATCATTTGTAACATTGTGGGTCATGATTATACCGAATAATCCCTTGTCATAATCATACCAATCAATAGTCCATCACGGGTCAAAGATGACTTTCATCGCAATATAAGCATGAGAATGATGATAATGATATAAGAATTCAATTAAAAGAAACTAAATGATAAATTTTAAAGATTTATAATTTAATTTAACTAGAATTCCATAATGTCCAAATTGTCAACATGATACTGCTTTGTGGAGTAAAATTCAAGAATAATATTGTATCAAAAATAATTTAGACAGAAAAGAAATCTATTTTTATCATGAATAGTACCCCAGGTGAATAGTACCTGAGTGAATAGTACCCCATGAATAGTACTTCGTGAATAGTACTTTATGAATAGTATCCTGTGAATAGTACTTTATGAATAGTACTTTGTGAATAGTACTTTGTGAATTGTACTTTGTGAATAGTACCCCGTGAATAGTACTCCGGCATGAAAAGATTAAAATTTAACAAGAATGTTCAAAAAAATATCCTTGTTAAACGATACTAGATGAAGCGCAAATTTCAAGAATATTCTACTAATTTCACGGAGTATAGAAGTAATACTTTAACAAAATGAGTGAAAAATTAGGAATACGAAACGAAATAATATTACTCACATACTACAGAGTATGGAAGAAAATATTATTTCTTACGAATACTGAACAAAAATAATATCCCATACCTTAGTAGAAGGCTGGATACTACAATAGTGAAGTAGCAAAATACTTTTATTCTTTCTCTCTATAGTTCTCTCTCTATAGTTGCTCTTGTGAGTCTTAGTGAATTGGTGAGAATGAAAGAAAAATGAGCTTCTATTTATAAGAAAATATTGTTTCGATAATAGCACGTTTAGGGGCTCGAATTATTACAGTATAATACCTTCATCTATACCTCTATTTTTAATTTAGTCCTAAAAGTATTATCAATCTTGCACCACCTCCCCTAATAGTAAATGCATGTGAATCAATTGTGAGAACCCGAGAATTTTGAATATTTTTTTTAATTTTTATTAATTGCTTTAAGGTTCAAAATTAGAACCTAGACAGAAAATAAGTGTATGCGTTTGATATTTTTAAGAAAGAATTTTGAGGGTTTCAAAATCTGTGAAGGATTTTGGCGAATTATTTAGGATTACGGAAATACGTGATTATGTTCTGTGTATATGTGTACAATATGTGGTTAAGGGTCAAGGCTTGACCAGATAAATGATATCTATAAAAATCCCTAGGTATATAATAAGAACGTCAATGTTCGGTTAGAAAACCCAAGCGATTAGCAAGAAATCCTAAAAACCGGTTTTGGAAACCCTATCTTCAGTTACAGGAATCCGAAACCCTAATTCAGAAATATAAATCCTAATTTATAATTAGGGAAAACATAAGTGTTAATTTAATGATTTTAATGTTAATTAGGAAATATTAATCCTAATTTTCAAAGTTATAAGTAATTAGAAAATTCTAATCTAATTACAAAATCTAATTTTTAAATTAGAAAATTATTTTTCTAAATAAACCCTAATTCGTGAGTTATAAACCCTAATGACCATTTTGACCCTAATTGCTAAATTAACAATTGTAATTAGGAATTATTAATCCTAATTAGCAATATTTAATTGGTGATTAAGAAATTTTAATATAATTAGAAAATTCTAATTATAATTAAGAAATATTAAATTTTTATTTTTGAAAATCTAAATTTGGAAAATGTTAGAAACTAATTTGCTAAATTTGAGGGTCAAACCCTAAACCCTAACCAAACCCTAAAACCTAAGGGTTTGGGCTAATTAACAAAAATGCCATTAAATTAAAAGAAAAAAAAGACTAAAATGCCCTTTTCTTAAAACCTAAGCAAAAGATATGGCAAATCTTGTGAGTCATCAAGCCTAAGGATTAGCCCATATGTCTAAAATCTTAGCAATCTCAGCCCATACAATGCCACCTAGCAACTAGATTCAATGGATCTAATTATAAGAGATTTAAAGTAAGAAAATACTTACTTTATTTTTCATTATTGCCAAGACCATTCTCTCTCTTCCCACTTCGAAATCTAGAGTGAGAGAGAGTTAAATATTAAGCTATGATCAACCCTTGGCTTTCCAAGAACAGATCAAAAGGGTCAGAATCAAAAATCAAGCTCAAAGTGGTAAGAACCTTAAAATTTCGAAATCCTTTGATCTTATGTTGTTTAATGTTAGTTGTTAGTTAAATATGTGTTATAAGGTATCTATAAGTGATCTGGGTTGTTGGATCATGGATCCATAACATCAAAGTGCTCGGATCTAACATTTTAAGAAATCTGAAAAAAGTTGAAAGTAAGGCCTGACAGCCTAATGTCAGAGCCTCTAGATCCTTTCTTGTTAATTGTTTATTTGTTTTAAGAGTTTGTACTTGTAGTATGTTGTAAGGACTTTGATCTGGAACTTGAATCAAGTCCAGATCATGTGTAGATCGAAAGATATTAGCGGTCAAAGATTGTTGACCATTCACGAAATGAGTTTCTGGGCTGCCCAGTTTTGCCAAGAAAATTCTGACAACCTTTTTGCAGGGCTTGAATCTTGCCATGTGTTATGTTATTGGTCCTGTTGTTAGTTGGATGTTCGAGTCAGGTATAAGGACTACATACTCAGGCTTTTAGATCACCAAAATAAGTAGCAGAATCATAGAAATCCTTGGTCAAACTATCGTTGACCATCACGCCTGATGAAGATTCTAGGTAACCCAGATCTTCATCAGCCCTGTTCATGTCAGGTAGTTTGACCGGCGCAGATCTTGTGTATCTGATTTTTACACTGATTTTGTTATGTTGTTATGATGTTATGAGGTTGTACTCTGACATTCCGACTACAATTGTGAACTTTTATATCATACAAACAGGTCATAGAATGCAAACTATATGGATCTAAAGTAGGTATCTCATATGTTCTTCAATTTCTGGAAAACCCAGAAATTGAAGAACAGCATCTGACAGATTTTTGGTTGCTTAGATCTCTCTGAGATTATATGTTTTGGTAATGATATTTGCTTATATTTGTAGTATTACATTTGGTCTATAATATCAAAGTAATTACCAGACCAGAAACAGAATGACCAAAGATCTATCGATGGTCAAACATGGTCCCTCGATGTCTGACATGCATTTTCTGGGCAGCTGAAGAACACCTCAAGAACATCATTAGCGACAATTTTGTCGCCTATGGTACCTTTAGCAACACTTAATTACGAAAAATAATTATTTTAATTAAATAAATCGAATTAAATGATTTTTAATTATTAAAAATACATAATAAATTCTGAAAAATTATTTTAAAATCTGAAAAATATTTTTTAATTATTTTGAGTATATTTCATAAATATTTAATATTTTTGGAATATAAATGATATTTAATTTATTTAATTATTATATTAAATAAATTATTTAAAAATAGTTTTAATTCATGAAAAATCATGAAAAATAAGATTATGGTATTAGAAATTATTTTAAGATATTTTCAGTGACTTTTAATATTTTGTGATGAAATTCATTAATAAATTAATATTAATGATAATTAGTTTATTTAATAAATATATTAAATAAATTATGAAAAAATAGAATAAACGATTTAAAAATCATATAAAAATGATTTAAGTGTTAGAAAAATATTTTAAGTTATAAAATATAACTTTTGATATTTTGTCATGAAAATATTAATATTTTAATATTAAAAGCATTTATTGGATAATAGATTTAAGTGTTTAAAAATCATATAATTATGATTTTAAGGTATTAAAATTACTTTATAATATTATAAATATATTATAGTATTATGACATGTATTTCATTAATATTTGATAATAAATAAATATTAATGATAATGAGATTATGTGGTATTTAATTCATTTAAATACGAGTTTAATGATTGAAAAATCATGAAAAATGATAATAATTATGTGAAAATTATTATGAGACTTAGAAAAATATTTTGACTGATATTAAAATTATCTTAGTTAATTGTTAAGTGTTAGGCAGAGTTTAATTGAACTTAAGCTCGAAGTTTTGTCCGACTAGACCGTCGGAATGTCAGATTTGTGTCGGGTTCAACTCAAACTGCAATAGTTTGACTTGACACCGAGTCCTATGTGTGTTATAGACTAATAGAGTTATGTGTTATGTGTTATGTATTTAGGTTATTCTATGTTTATATATATATAATAGTATTATACTGTGATGATATTATTCTAATATTGGAGATCTATATTACTAATATTAGGTCTTCGGATAAAGCGATATAAATTACGTAGCGGTAATCAACGGTTCAGACAAGTTTATTTTTATTTAACTCTATTAAGAGTTGTTTCATTCGGATAAGCTTATGGTTAATCATTGCTGATTGTCATTTATAAAAGTACTCTGTACATATTGCATGTATAAGTCAGGTATGAAAGGCTGATCACCTTCATTACCAGTTGGTTCAGATATATTTGTTCATGTATAATACTTGTTCAGTCATAAATTTACTCCTGCTAGTTCACAATTATATTGTTGAATTATAGCCAGCTTATTATTCAGACTCTTTCAATCATGATATATCGTTATATTATTGAACTTAAACTTGCTGGGCAATCTTTATGCTCACCCTTGCTATATCATGATAAAACATTGCAGATCAAGGCGAATGCATCGGATACAAGAAAAGGTTAAATACAGTTCCAGCGTTAGGATATGTGTGCAACTAAATTGTATAAGTGTTGTATTTTAAGGTTATGTGTTAAGTAAGTTATGTAAAGTGCATTAAGTTAAGGTTACTCGACCTTGGGAAAAAGTATGTAAGTTTAATGTATAAACAATTTATGTTTATATCTTCTACAAATAGTAATAGTTGTATAAAATGATCGAACCGGATCCGAGGTGATTTGTGACCTGGATTCGGGGCCCTCACAGTTGGTATCAGAGCTGTAGGCTATGAAGCTTAGGTAGGAATACATGAGACTAATAACCGCAGTGATTAGGATAAGATCTAACTCACATAGAGTTAGTTGGTCTGTAAGATTCAAAGACGAATCTCGACGAGTTATAAGATACATAGTTCCTTAACTCTGATAATAAAGTTGAACAGTAGTGAGAAATAGATAGAGTCTAAAAGACTGAAAGTGAAGTGATAGGAGATCGCAAAACAAAATGATCTAGATATAGAAATAAATCGTAATGTATACGATGAGATCACTCCGTGATCAGATAAGGTTATAATATGGAGAAAGATCAAGCGAATGATTAAAAAGTTACAACAAGTTTGCTGGGTGACAGTTGTACTATGAATTGGTACAGATTCAGGAAAGGATTACGAATACGAGTTGAATGAAATTCGTATTGAGAAGGGGGTTAGTGTTAGGTGGGGATTCAATTGAGGACTCATGTCAGCAGCTGAATTGTATGATTCCTTGTATGGGCAGGAAATTGTACTTGGTGTAAAAACTACTTAGTTCTGGCAATGATAATCATTAAAATATTTGTGTCGCGCTATTTGCTATATGCATGTTAAGAGGGTGATTCCTTTCTCATGTGTATAATAGATAGATAGGTCATAGGTAGAGAATATTAGGTTAAGTATGAGTTCTTAAAAATTCATACTTATGTGACATTCTTGAATCATAGTTATATGAAATATTTATGAACCCCTCAGCGAATGGATGCCAAAGGTCTGACTAGGAAAAGTTCTTAAACTCATATGATTGTGGCAAGTAAATGAACTCATAAATGTGGTTTGACGAACTGGATAGAATTGTGTGAAAACGGAATATTGATGATAATAGGAATAGATAGATTGTTAAGAAAATGATTATTAGTGGAGACATAAGTTTTTCGAAATTCCTGGCTATGCTAGACTTCAAAATTTTGACATCAAGCTAAATACGCACTACGTGTTTTTTTTTAAAAATAAAAAATTATGTAGACTCGTAATCATTTTTGAAACGGTTTAAAGTATAGTCTATGCTACTTATTTCAGCTAGATGCAAATGATTTAAAATATCAAAATATATTTTATTTATCACTCATGTACCATGTAACCTGGTGCAGAGATGATAAAAAGTTGATGGAGTTGTAAATACAGGAATACGTAGTGTGAATTTGATCTAAAGTTGTTGTTCCACTATTGTATGATGTGTTATGACAAAGTCATATAATGACGGCATCCTCAAACGGACTGTTAATACAGTACGACATCATGACGTCATTCTCAAAAATATTTTCAAAAATTTTAATTTGCCAATGGGGTTTGGCTACACTTAAATAATTCAATTGAATTGAATTATTGATATGAGTCTATGCTATTCGATTCAGCTAGACTAATATTATGAAAACTCTAAGTGTTCATTGAAATAATTATCCCAACACAAATTGTTTTGGTGCGGAATCCTATGATAAGTCTGAGGTGAACAACCCTGAAAATGGGGATATACTAATTGGATAAAATATTCCAATCTAAGAACGCATATAGTCGTTCCGATTACTAAGGTACAATAGATTGATCATCTAAAGTACCCGCATTGGTAGTTTACCTTCTTTGTGATTGTAAACATACTGTTAACCTTTGTACGGGGTAGAATACCTTTTTCTTAATTGAAATAGGTAGCATGTAGTAATACTTATAAACCTCAGTAGTTCATGGTCTACATGACCCCTCGGCACAATTTGAAAATTTTTACTCTTGTGAGAGATGTATTGGGTAGCATGTGATAATGTGTGTGAATGGTCAGAAGGTATGGTGTATGGTGTATGGTGTAAGGTGTAAGGCAAATTTTGGAGATGAAATTTTTAGAAGAAGGGTGAATGTGACAACCCGAGAATTTTGAATATTTTTTTTAATTTTTATTAATTGCTTTAAGGATCAAAATTAGAACCTAGATAGAAAATAAGTGTATGCGTTTGATATTTTTAAGAAAGAATTTTGAGGGTTTCAAAATTCTGTGAAGGATTTAGATGAATTATTCAGGATTAAGAAAATACGTGATTATGTTCTGTGTATATGTGTACAATATGTGGTTAAGGGTCAAGGGTTGACCAGATAAATAATATCTGTGAAAATCCCTAGGTATATATTAAGAACTTCAATGTTCGGTTAGAAAACCCAAGCGATTAGCAAGAAACCCTAAAAACCGGTTCTGGAAACCCTATCTTCAGTTCCAGGAATCCGAAACCCTAATTCGAAAATATAAACCCTAATTTATAATTGGGGAAAACCTAAGTGTTAATTTAATGATTTTAATGTTAATTAGGAAATATTAATCCTAATTTTCAAAGTTATAAGTAATTAGAAAATTCTAATCTAATTACAAAATCTAATTTTTAAATTAGAAAATTATTTTTCTAAATAAACCCTAATTCGTGGGTTATAAATCCTAATGACCATTTTGACCCTAATTGCTAAATTAGCAATTGTAATTAGGAATTATTAATCCTAATTGGCAATATTTAATTGGTGATTAAGAAATTTTAATATAATTAGAAAATTTTAATTATAATTAAGAAATATTAAATTTTTATTTTTGAAAATCTAAATTTGGAAAATGTTAGAAACTAATTTGCTAAATTTGAGGGTTCAAATTTTAAACCCTAACCAAACCCTAAACCCTAAGGGTTTGGGCTAATTGACAAAAATGCCATTAAATTAAAAGGAAAAAGACCAAAATGCCCTTTTCTTAAAACCTAAGCAAAAGATATGACAAATCTTGTGAGTCATCAAGCCTAAGGATTAGCTCATATGTCTAAAATCTTAGCAATCTCAGCCCATACAATGCCACCTAGCAACTAGATTCAATGGATCTAATTATAAGAGATTTAAAGTAAGAAAATACTTACTTTATTTTTCATTATTACCAAGACCATTCTCTCTCTTCCCACTTCGAAATCTAGAGTGAGAGAGAGTTAAATAAGCTATGATCAACCCTTGGCTTTCCAAGAACAGATCAAAAGGGTCAAAATCAAAAATCAAGGCTCAAAGTGGTAAGAACCCTAAAATTTCGAAATCCTTTGATCTTATGTTGTTTAATGTTAGTTGTTGGTTAAATATGTGTTATAAGGTAACTATAAGTGATCTGGGTTGTTGGATCATGGATCCATAACATCAAAGTGCTCGGATCTAACATTTTAAGAAATCTGAAAAAAGTTGAAAGTAAGGCCTGACAGCCTAATGTCAGGGCCTCTAGATCATTTCTTATTAATTGTTAATGTGTTTTAAGAGTTTGTACTTGTAGTATGTTGTAAGGACTTTGATCTGGAACTTGAATCAAGTCCAGATCATGTGTAGATCGAAAGATATAAGCGGTCAAAGATTGTTGACCATTCACGAAATGAGTTTCTGGGCTGCCCAGTTTTGCCAAGAAATTTCTGACAACCTTTTTGCAGGGCTTGAATCTTGCCATGTGTTATGTTTTGGTCCTGTTGTTAGTTGGATGTTCGAGTCAGGTATAAGGACTATATACTCAGGCTTTTAGATCACCAAAATAAGTAGCAGAATCATAGAAATCCTTGGTCAAACTATCGTTGACCATCACGCCTGATGAAGATTCTAGGTAACCCAGATCTTCATCAGTCGTGTTCATGTCAGGTAGTTTGACCGGCGCAGATCTTGTGTATCTGATTTTGTTATGTTGTTATGATGTTATGAGGTTATACTCTGACATTCCGACTACAATTGTGAACTTTTATATCACACAAACAGGTCATAGAATGCAAACTATATAGATCTAAAGTAGGTATCTCATCTGATCTTCAATTTCTGGAAAACCCAGAAATTGAAGAACAACGTCTGACAGGTTTTTGGTTACTTAGATCTCTCTGAAATTATATGTTTTGGTAATGATATTTGCTTATATTTGTAGTGTTACATTTGGTCTATAATATCAAAGTAATTACCAGCCCAGAAACAGAATGACCAAAGATCTATCGATGGTCAAACATGGTCCCTCGATGTCTGCCATGCATTTTCTGGGCAGCTGAAGAACACCTCAAGAACACCATTAGCGACACTTAATTACGAAAAATAATTATTTTAATTAAATAAATCGAATTAAATGATTTTTAATTATTAAAAATACATAATAAATTCTGAAAAAGTATTTTAAAATTTGAAAAATAGTTTTTAATTATTTTGAGTATATTTCATAAATATTTAATATTTTTGGAATATAAATAACATTTAATTTATTTAATTATTATATTAAATAAATTATTTAAAAATGGTTTTAATTCATGAAAAATAAGATTATGGTATTAGAAAATATTTTAAGATATTTTCAGTGACTTTTAATATTTTGTGATGAAATTCATTAATAAATTAATATTAATGACAATTAGTTTATTTAATAAATATATTAAATAAATTATGGAAAATAGAATAAATGATTTAAAAATCATATAAAAATGATTTAAGTGTTAGAAAAATATTTTAAGTTATAAAATATAACATTTGATATTTTGTCATAAAAATATTAATATTTTAATTTTAAAAGCAATTATTGGATAATGGATTTAAGTGTTTAAAAATCATATAAATATGATTTTAAGGTATTAAAAATACTTTGTAATATTATAAATATATTATAGTATTATGACATGTATTTCATTAATATTTGATAATAAATAAATATTAATGATAATGGGATTATGTGGTATTTAATTCATTTAAATACGAGTTTAATGATTGAAAAATCATGAAAAATGATAATAATTATGTGAAAATTATTATGAGACTTAGAAAAATATTTTGACTGATATTAAAATTATATGAGTTAATTGTTAAGTGTTAGGTAGAGTTTAATTGAACTTAAACTCGAAGTTTTGTCCGACTAGACCGTTGGGATGTCAGATTTGTGTCGGGTCCAACTCAAACTGCAATAGTTTGACTTGACACTGAGTCCTATGTGTGTTATAGACTAATAGAGTTATGTGTTTAGGTTATTCTATGTTTTTATATATATATATATATATATATATATATATATATATATATATATATAATAGTATTATACTGTGATGATATTATTCTAATATTGGAGATCTATATTACTAATATTAGGTCTTCGAATAAAGCGATATAAATTACGTAGCGGTAATCAACGGTTCAGGCAAGTTTGTTTTTATTTAACTCTATTAAGAGTTGTTTCATTCGGATAAGCTTATGGTTAATCATTGCTGATTGCCATGTATAATAGTACTCTGTACATATTGCATGTATAAGTCAGGTATGAAAGGCTGATCACCTTCATTACCAGTTGGTTCAGATATATTTGTTCATGTATAATACTTGTTCAGTCATAAATTTGTTCCTGCTAGTTCACAATTATATTGTTGAATTATAGCCAGCTTATTATTCAGACTCTTTCAATCATGATATATCGTTATATTATTGAACTTAAACTTGTTAGGCAATCCTTATGCTCACCCTTGCTACATCATGATAAAACATTACAGATCAAGGCGAATGCGTCGGATACAAGGAAAGGTTAAAGACAGTTCCAGCATTAGGATATGTGTGCAACTAAATTGTATAAGTGTTGTATTTTAAGGTTATGTGTTAAGTAAGTTATGTAAAGTGTATTAAGTTAAGGTTACTCAACCTTGGGGAAAAGTATGTAAGTTTAATGTATAAACAATTTATGTTTATATCTTTCACAAATAGTAATAGTTGTATAGAATGATCGAACCAGATCCGAGGTGATTTGGGACCTGGATTCGGGGCCCTCACATCAATAGTTCCACACATGTGAATCAACAATAATTTGCATATGAATCAATAGCAATTAATTGCTCATTTATCCAATTAATTGTCCGTTTGGTCAATAATAACAAAACCAGCTGTTAATGCCAAGTTTCGCTGGCGCGTCCAATCACTGAATCCACACGCCTGAACCTGCACAATAATCGATCACACAAGAAGCTTGACGGCTTGTGCCACCAGGGGATAGCTCCGGTGTGAGAATAATTACAGGCCGTTCACAAGGTTTAACAATGGAGGCTATAGTGTTTAGTGCTCAAGGATGTATTACCTGTTTATCGTAGTCAAGCCTTGTATTTATAACCTTTCTCACTTTCTTAGAATTCCTTTTCGAGTCGGATTAGGACTCCTAAATAAGGTAGTTACCTATATTTGGGTCCAACACAATCTCCTTAAAAGGTGTAAGTAGAATCCAATTCAAACACTACCTTTGGAGTTACCTTATTTAAATACGGTTAGGACTCCAGGCTCTGTACGCAGGATAGCCCATTATATAGGCCCAACCCTACCAAACCCATTATCTGGTCTAAGCTTTGGCCCAAAGGACTCGAAGGCCCGACCCTAAACATCACACACCATAATAAGGATCCGGCCCAAAGGACTCGAATTCCGAACCCGAACCCCTGCAACTACTTCGTGGGCTTCGGCCCATTAGGCCTATAAATCCTTTCTAATGTCGAGCTCTCAGCCCACCTGGTAAAACACTCCCGAACATTGCCCCCCAGTCTCTTGTTATAATTTATTTATAATTAGAGACTCTGAAAAGACAAGGCTCGTAAAACCATGACAGCAAATGATGAGTTATATAGGGAAGCCAAACGGTTCCTCTTCATTTCTCAAAACGTCACACGCTTCCCAGGACTGGCCCCCACCAGTCATAAATAGTCGTCCTGGGGTCTCGTGCAACTCAGCTTATAAAGACCCCCCATTCCTCCAACTTTGTCACTTTTCCCAGATTTTTTAAATTTAAATTCCTCTCTTGAAATTTTTCGGCGAAGGCAATTTTCGGCGAGCACCTTGCTTTATCAAGCTTTGCTGATTTCATGTTTCTCCACTCTCAAAACACCTTCATCACTTCTCATTTTTGCTTGCTTTTGTTTTAATGGCTGATTCTGCCCCTGAACAAGCCTCAAACGTTGATGATATAACCATCCCCTCTTCCATTGGCGCCACTGACCTAGTTCCGATGGACTTGCCAGCGCCACCTCTTGATACCACCACACCTTCTGTTCTTCTTACTCCGATCAGTGCCAAAGCCAAAATCCAAAATGCCTATCACTCCGAAACGGAGTTTTCCCATATTAACACCACATCCACTGTCGTTCCTTCCCAACTATCCGATATCCGAACTCTCTTCAACATCCCCAACGAATATAAGCTTCGGGTACCCAAGCCCGAAGAGAAAATGTTCTGGAGACCTGAGGATGAGTGGGTTGTCGTACCTCCGTACCTCCTAAAGTATGGGGTTCGGTTTCCCCTCCTCGAATTCATCTCCTATTTCCTCTGCTTTGTCGGGATCGGGTTCGCACAGCTTGTGCCTAACTTGTACATCCACCTGATTTCTTTCATCGCCCTATGCCAGGAGATCAGGATTACTCCTGGACTTAATTTCTTTTTTGCTCTGTTCACCATTGGTCGATCAAAGGAACCCGACCTTTGCCAATTTAACAAACAAGCCAACTGAACCGTCCCCATCAAACCCCCCACAAGCAACAAAGGATGGCATCCTCAATGGATCTTTGTGAGAGGGACTGACCTTCAACTTCTTCCCCATTGGGCCCATCCCGAGGATCCTATCGTTAAGGTGGCGAAGTTCCCGAAGGGTCGGGCTGATGCTTTCAAGGAATTCTATAAGAAGTTAAGTAGGACCGAATGACGTCTGTTGGTTTTGTCCGACGAGACCTGGTTATACAAATATGGGTGTAAGTATCTTACTCCGAACCTTTACATAACTCCAATATCTGTCGTCTAGCTTCCATAATCATCTAACTCGTTCTTCTTGGTGCAGTGACAATCTTTAAGCCCTAAGGGGCCGCTGAGTCCTTAACCCCTCTTCCCATACAAATCGATTCGATTCGTCTTCCCATCATTGACGAGACGGCCGACGAGGAAACCATCCCGATTGTCAAACTTTCCACAGGTTCTGCATTGGGGCCCACCCCTCCTAACATTACTGCTGACCCACCCAAGACTGTGCTGAAGATGAACCGATTCGAGAAGATGGCTTTGCTCAAACAGAGTAAGAAGAAGCCTTCTACTAGGGCCCCCTCCAATGTAACGATCCCAAAATAGGTCCATTCCATCCAACCTATTCTGAGTCGCCAAATACATGGTACAGAAAACAACTACAACTTTATTACAATAATTATCGTGCAAAATACAACAACACATATGCTGTGAGTTTGGATATAAATATATACCAAATGTGACTCATGTCCCAACCGTGGACAACACCTCACAATGACACCTTACATAAAGGTATAGTCAAAAACTGTTTTAGAAATTAGAATATTTGGGAAGTGCTCAAGGAAACCTTCGTACATTGGAGGCCATGCGTCTAGGTTATGATAGATATCATATGACCATAGAATTATCCTTGGTTGACCCAATAGACCCCAAAGAAACACGAGAAGTTTACTATCATATTCTTCCCAATGGTGAGTCTTCTCTTGACATATCATTATCTCCACTGTCTCTAATTGAAAATTATACTTCAAACAAACACCAAGATTATATAGGTAGTGCTAGTAAATATACTCAGCAAGTAGATGAGCACAATCCTGTCTTATAATGACACGAGGTTGTATGTCATTAGACATCTTGTATGATAGTGGCAAAACACCCTTCCAACGTTGGTTCGTTTCACCCTAGATGATTCACCAAATATAACTACTAAATGATGACCACCGTTCTATTCCCCTGTTACCCCCGCTCGACCCAGCTACACTTGTGACAACCCGAAAATTTGGATAATTTTATAAAATCTTAAAAGATTGAATAAAGGTTATAAGATGAACCTAGACAGAAAATAAGTGTATGGATTTCACATTTCTGTAAAGGAATTTTAAGGATTTCAAAATTTTTGGAGAAAAACTTGAATGATTTAATATACTATAAGTGATAGTCTGATAATGAGGTATATGTTTAGTGTATGAGTTCATAAGATTATGTGTATATGGTTCTAGTATTTTAAATATATACTAGTGACCTAATCTAAGAGTTGTGGACCATATTATTTTGTATGAATATGTGAGTAAGTGAATTAAGAATTAAGTTATGTAACCTAATATATATATTAGGTGTGTTAAGTAAATAACCTAAGAGGTTATAATAGGTGAGAATGTTAGTATATAAAATATATACTAATTCTAAGAGATTTAATTTATATATCTCAACTAATAAATTTTATAACCTAATTATAGCAAGTCTAATTGGGTTAAGGAAATAAATGTGCATGAGTAAAGATTTATGTTATAATTGAGAAAATGAAAACCCTAATTAAATAATTAGGGAATAGCAATATTAGAAGTGTTGGAAGATGTTAGTTGTTGTAGCCAAACATTTTAGTTTAGAAGCCCAAAAGAATTAATTGGGAGCCCAAAACTTAGCCCAATGAAAGAGGGACTTTTTGGACATTTAGTAAATCAATTAAAGTATAAAAGAAAAGCCAAAAATTGGACAAACTAAGGCCACATGGCCGGCCCAAACAAGAGAGGAGAGAAGGGGAGATGAATGTGATGATGGTTTAATTTAGTGGGTGACCAACTCTTCCATGTGTCACTCCTTTATTTAACCAACATTCTTAACCAAAGTTATAAGCAACCTTGTAATGATTAAGAAAGAGAAAGCAAGAGTGAGTTGTTGGGAGATTAATATTAGATATACAATTATATCTATACAATTTACTGCTAAACCCACAAAAACCCATTCCATTTCTCTCTCATCTCTTATTAGCTAACTTAAAGAAAACCAAATAGAGAGAGAAAGAAGAGAGGCAATTTTTGGCTGCTCCATTGATCTTCAAGCTAACCAAGATCATCATCTACTTTGATGGATTAAGAAAAGCTAGCAAGATATCAAGGTATAAATCACCTTTTTTTTAAGTTATTCTTAGTTGTTTAAATGAAAATTTGGATTGATGATTTCAAACTTCAAAACTCTAGATCTACATGATCTAGAGTGTGTTATATGTGGATCTATCCATCTTGTGTGGTAAAAGTTAGATCTAGAGTATGAAATGAAAACTAGTTTTTCAAAGGGTGGAAAACTCTAAATTTTCTTAGCCTCGATTGTGTTAATCTTGTGTTTGATGATTGTTTGATGAAATAGATCATGTATTATGGTAGAATCCTGGGTATATGAAGTATTAGTAGGTATTATGATGAGTGATGTTGGTTATTATGTGAAAACATAAAAGTTTTCTTGGAAGACATCAAGAGTTAAAAATTAGTTTTTGGTGAAAACGAAACATAAAATTCAAATGACCATATCTCCTATCGTATTTTGAATTTTTGAGTGTGGTCAAGTCCTAGAGTTAGATCTATAAGTTTTCTACCATCTTCAAGTAGAATCACTGAAAAATGAGTTGTAGATTTCTGTATGGACTATTTTTAGCGAAGGACTCCAAAACTGCAAAACGCCATTTAGCTTCTGCCCAAAAATTTAAAATGGCAATTTCGGCCACTTAATTTGCCAGAAAAATTCCGGTCTTTTGGGACATGAAAATATATGGTATTAAGTACATCCTGTCCAAAAATGAGCTAATTCCGACTTAAAATGACCAAGTTATGACCATTTTAATTTCTGTAATTTTCTGACGAAAATCGAAATAATCGGGGTTCTATAACTCCGATGGCCACAAAATTTAAACTGGAGTGTCACGTTAACACGTATAAGATTGTGTCAAGAGATGGGAATTTCTAGATTTAAGCACGATGTAGCTAATTTCTTAAGGAAATGACTAAAAATAATTTTTGAAAAATACCAAAGAAAGTTGGAAAATTATAGAAAAATACTTTTTGTGTATGATATACATGTATATTAGCATGGCCAAAAGATAGAAAAATAATAAGTTGTTTTGGTATTTTTGTAAAAAGGATATGGAATCCAGCTTGCTGGATTAGGAAATCTGATGAATCCAGCTTGCTGGATTGAAAAATAGTTTACTGAATTGAAAATTTGTTGAATCCAGTTTATTGGATTGCGATCTAGTTTGCTGGATTTGGAATCCAGTTAGCTGGATTGCAGTTTGGGTTGTTAGATTTTGAATCCAGGTGGCTGGATTAGTATTTAACTTATTAGATGTTAAAGAATAACTTGTGAAATGAAAAAGCGAGTGATAAATCATAATGTATATGATACAGTGATTGAAGAATTATCAAAGGATGATAATAATACTAACGTTGTAAGGTTTTATCTATTATTTAATTATGTTATTAAGTGTTAGATAATTGATTGATTAAGTAATAGTATTATGAGTTAATAGGTATGTTATGCTAATTCAAAGATCAATCTTATAATTGATAGGTCTGTCATAAGAGATTACATTATATTGCTTAGCGGTAATCAGCGGTTCAGGCAAGTTTTCTAACTCAAACTTGAGTTGTATGTTCAAAGCATGTCAGTGAATAGTTGTTGTTGATTATTCACGTCTATATTGATTATTGATTCGCACGTTGTGCATATTGTAAATGTTCATCAGGTATGAAAGGCTGATCACCTTCATTACCATTTGGTTCAGTTAATCTGTTCATGTTTATGCTTGACCATTCATTTTCATTGACTTGGTCGTTCAGCTAAGAAAATTTGTTCATGCTCTTTCACAATGTTTATATTGTTGAAAGTTAGCTAGCTTATTGTTCAATTCTTTCAATCATGATATATCCTCAAATAAATTTAACTTGCTGGGCAAATTTGATGCTCACCCTTGCTATATCATGATAAAAATTTTCAGATTTAGAGGAAAGCTCGAGTAAAGGCAGAAGTAAAGGCAAAGTGCAAGACTAAATTATGGTTCAGTTAGATTTATTAAAGTTCTGACGAAAATAGTATTGTAAACCTTTTTAGATATTAAAGGTATGTATTAAGTTAAGGTTGTAGACCTTGGGGTTTATGTTGTAAAAGTTTAATGTATAAACAATTTAAGTTTATATCTTCCGCAATAGTTATAAAAATAGTATACCAGATCCTTGGTGATTAGGACCGGGATTTCGGGATGCTACAACACTCTTATTACCTGAAAGAAATTGTGAAACAGAAGGGTGATCACAACTAGCCCAGTAAAGAATATCATGACTAAAGATAAATAAATTATCAATAGCCTTCAATAGAATTAAATCAGAGATTTATAACATATGGTAGATGATAAAAATTTTCAACCATAGTTGCAGCGGAACGAGCAATCCATTAGAAGAGTCAAATAGACTACAAAGTCTATTATCTTCTCCATGTTAAAAATCCACCAACAATATTTTATCCCTGTAACATCAATTAACAATTCTGGTCCACAATCATATGAATAACTCATAATCATAATTATAGTTCTAAATTCCTCTTCTCATCCAGGACGAAGATAATTTTCATCACCTATCTTTACCTGAAACATCAAAGATCATGGTTACACCAAATCACATTTCCTGTTCATAATCATACTAATAACTTCATCTTTGCACTACGGCCAAAGATATTCATTTGTATCACCAGTTGGTCATGTTCATCTCAACACCTGTTCATCTTTGCACTACTGGCCAAAGATATTCAATAACAGGTCATCTTTGCATTACGGGCCAAAGATATTCATCAACAATTCATCTTTGCACTACAGGCCAAAGATATTTATCAACAGTTCATATTTGCACTACATGCCAAATATATTCATCAACAGTTCATATTTGCACTACAGGCCAAATATATTATTATCTCAAAGAAATATATAACCATTTCAGAATTTATATAAACAATAATTATAACCATGTTGATCATTTCACCTTTGCACTTAAGCTAAATATATTCAATTATAAATTCATTGGTCATGATCATACCAGTCAACAATTCAACTTTGTACTACTGGCCAAAGAGAACCCATAATCATGATCATACCAAAAATTTACCCATCTTTACACTCAAGTCAAAGAGAAATATCATCATTAGGGTTATAAAAATGTTATATATGATAATAAAAATAATATGATCAACATATAGTTTTAATCTCAAGAGTAATATTCATAAATCAACTATAATTTGGTTAGAAAAAGAAACCAATTTTGTCATGAATAATAACTCATGAATATTAACTTCGTGAATAGTAACTCATGAATAGTAACTCATGAATAGTAACTCATGAATAGTAAACCCGACACTAAAAGGTAAAAATTTCACAATAAAATCTATACCAATATTTCGGTATAATGATATTGAAATAACATTTCTTAAATTTATAAACAATTTATTTTAATTGTTTACACTTTACTAAATAATACATTTAATCATCCTAAAATTCCAAACTCATAAGGTTTCATCACCAATAACAAAAACCCTCATCAAAAATCTGCATATACCTCATATAGGATTCTCAAGCCATAAAATCCTATTTTTCAATTTTCTTACTTCACATAACATATTTAATTTATTTACTCATAACTAGTCTATTTTCATGAAAAATACCAAATCAGTTCCAAAAATATTTTTTTTCTGAGATTTAGTAGAATATAGTCCCATATTGAACATATATTTTTCTCATAATTTTTAAAATTCATTTACTATTTTTTATATGGCCAAAACCGCCGAATATTTAGACATTTATCATAAATTGTACTTTTATCCAAAAATGCCGAAATTCACAGAGTACACTGATATTATATAGATGTACTCCAAATAAAAATTTCATCAATTTTGGAGTTAACCACAAGGAGTTATAAGCGGTTACTTTTAAAATAGTCTTTTCCCGTAAAATTCATAACTCTTAATCTATACCTCCAAAAATCACCATTTTTGGACACAAGCAAGAAAACTCATCAAAATATCATTTCAAATTTTTCCAAAATTTTTGAAGGTCAGAAAAATTACGAAACTGAAAAACATAACAACCCTTAAAATCCATAACTATCCCTTACCTCAAAAGTGCAGTATTTCTGATTGGATATCGGATATGACGCTGAAGGAAACTTGCACTGATGAATAACAACTCACCAAGTATCTAAATACTCACAAAATACACTCGATAATCTAGAGAGAAAAAGAGAGAAAGCTTATATTTCTGGTGTGATTTTCAATTCTAACTTAGCCATCTATTTATAGGAAAATGTTAGCACGCCGAAGCAGACTTAACCTGCAACCTGATGGCTTTACCTGCTACTATTCCCACCCACCACATTTGAATAAAAATCTCAGCACATTTCTTCACCAACCAAGAGTGGGGCCCACCAATTCTAGAATTTTCCACCAGAATGATTAACTCCGAAAATTCAACAATTTCTGAACCAGTCATCTCGTAAAATTTATAACAAATCATACGTTCATTTTTAACGGTTCAAAATTTGTGGACATATACTCAACTTATATATGTATAACATATCCAAATATTACCACGATCGAACGGTCGAATTAAAAATTATAACCCTCGCAAAATATCTCAAAAACCCTAATTTGATTTTCAATACCTCCGTTCCGACAAAAATACAGATAAAACATCTCAACATTAACTCCTTCATTTTTAACCACATAAATAAATCCATCATTTATATCCACATCAAATAAATGTTTCATTATCATATAGATCAATAATTAATTATTCACAAATAATATTACAGAATCACAATAATGACAACCAGGCAGTTCCCAGGATAGAGGGGGCTTTCCGATAAGGATTTCTCCTTATTGGCGCGCAATTAGATGACCAAACCTCTCCTTAGACAAAATTTTCTAGATATTGCCAATAATACTATCTAATAATATTATTCAAATAATATGAATTATTGATCTGATAATGGAGATACTATGCAGCAACAATTATTGAAATAACAATAATATTAAATATCAACGCAGCAATTATTGAATCAATAAAATAAAATATTGAACAATAATTACTGTGACAATTATTCAGTAGTGCCTTCTTACGTAAGAATTAATAATTTCAAAAATATTGTGCAATACCGTGTGCTACTGTGCAATAACGCGTATTACTGTATTTTAACCACCGGGTATTCCAACAGTGTTAACGGTAACAACTACGCCGTTAATTATAAAAACTCAATTTTTGTCATTATCTTCATCCGACAGTTATTCTGTTATGGGGCCCACAAATAGTTGCGCCGTCGTACGAATATTCCCCGACAGAAAGAATATTCCACGACCAAACGAATATTCCCTGACAACAATGATTATTTTATAACCACTTGTTTATTTTAAAAAAAAATTCATATATCACCCTTAACTTTAACATTTATCAATTTAACCATTTACTGAATAGTAATTATAAGAAAAATTGAATATTTTTATTTCATAAAATTCGGGGTCTTACATCCAAACCCTCTTCCGCGTTGGTTCTGAAGCCATCCCCGACTCCTCCTCCAGTGGTCATCCGCGAAGATTCAGAGGAAACCGAAGAGGTTCCTCTTGAACATCGTGCAAAGAGGCCTCGTTTGGCCGAGGATTCGGATCTTCAATCTGTGGATGTCGATCCTCTTCCCAGTTCAACCATAACATCCCGGCCTGTTGCTGAAGCCGGTTCTTCTCGTGGGTCGCCGACCACATTTTGGCCAAGGAGCCCTTCTGAGATTTTTCCTTTTAACACGCTCGATCATTTCAAGTTACGAGGGGATGACGAGCGGTTCAAGGGATTTTCTTCTGAGGAACTCTTTGTGGCCTATATCAAGGCCCAATGTCAGGTAAACACGAGGTTTGATTATACTTATCTTTTTCAGTATTCTATATCTCGTAACTTATGCATTTCTCTGAATGTATGTAGGCCAATGCTATCCTTGCCAGATTCGTTATGCCCGTAGCTCGCGCTACGAAAAATGAGTCTCGAGTTTCGGCCGATATGGAACTACTCGGAGCTGAGGTTCGGCGTCTTCGGTCGAACTTGGGGAAAGAAAAGGAGCTCCAGGTAGAAGCTCAGAATAAAATGGCTGAGGCTGATCGTCAGGCTGTCGAACTCGAGGAACAATACTCTTTACTACAGTAAGAGTTCATCGACCTCGATGATCATGCTAAGAAGCTTGTTCGGGATAAGGAGCTTCTGACCGAGGAGAACAAGGATCTGAAGGCGGCCCTTCATGTAGTTGAGGATAAGTTCTTCGGAATACACGGCCAGTTGAGGACGTTGATTAGGGAGAACAACACCTTGAAGGAAGAGCAGGCCATCGCCAAGCAGCTAGCCATCAAGGAGTATGAAGAATCGCCTGCCTTGATCGATAAGATCATAACCCAATTTTTTGAAGGTTTTGAGGCTTATCTAGAGAAGGCTCGGGCGAAGCTGATTGCTACTGGGCAAGATGCTGCAATCCTTGATTCTTCTAATGAAGAATCTAAATCTGGCGATGATGCTTCATAGGGGTAGATAGTTTGTAGGACTTATGATTTTTGTAATTATTTTTCTTTCCTTTGTTTGTACCCTGCCGATCAGTTATGCTTGTGATGTTTTATCGATCAGTTAAGTTATTTCTGACTTTCTGATCAGTTTACCCGAAGCTTGTCTGATCGGAGTTGTAAAATTTTTGAATATTAATGAAGTAAAAAAGTTGACAGCATTTTTTTTGACCAGTTATACTTGTTCCTGTTACCGATCAGTTATGTTATTTTGAACTTGCTGATCGGCTTACGCCCGAAGCTTGTCTAATGATAAATTCGTAATTTTCCCAGTCAGTTAAACTTGTGATTTTTATCAATCAGTTGTGCCATTTCTGACTTCCTGATCGGTTTAACCCAAAGCTTGTCTGATGGGATTTGTAGAAAATTATGAATATAAATGAAATGCAAATGTTTTCGAAGGGGAATCTTATTTATTTCATTAATGAATATAATGGTTTACATAAACAAAGAGAAGAATGCCATGACTTTTACTGGTAATATTTTCTAAGTCTTCTAGTGTGCCATGTATTCTTTACCTCCGAACAACCATCGCTCGAAGCCGGTAGGTTTCGGGCTTCGGCATCTCTACTACTTCATAAGGCCCTTCCCAGTTAGGCATCAGCTTGCCAATGTTCTGGGGGGTCGATGCTTCCGACTCCCGAAGGACCAGATCACCGACTTCAAATCTCCTCCGCTTCACCTTCTGATTATAGTGTTGGGCTGTTCTCTTCTGGTAAATTGCCAACCTTAGCAGAGCTGAATCCCAAACTTCCACCAAGAGATCCAGGTTTAACCGTAGGCCTTGATCATTATATAACTCCTTATACTGGCTGATCCGAAGAGTAGGAGATCCAATCTCAACCGGTATGAGTGCATCGGTCCCGTATGCCAATCTAAATGGTGAATCCCCTGTTATTGTTCTCGGAGTAGTCCGATAAGCCCACAAAACACTGAGGAGTTTTTCTGGCCATCTACCCTTTAGTTCGTCCAGACGCCTTTTAATCTCGTTGAGTAGGGTTTGGTTAGTAACTTCTACCTGACCGTTTGATTAAGGGTGGGCAATGGAAGTCTTTCGGTGCTGAATGCCCAACTCTTTTAGAAATGCTTCAAATTTTGACCCCATAAATTGTCTGCCATTGTTCGAGACCACTGCCATTGGGATACTGAATCGATACACAACACTTTCTTTAAAAAACTTCAAACATTCTTGTTCAGTGATCTTCTGTAGAGGTTTGGCTTCGACCCACTTGGTCATGTAGTCAATGGCCACAATTACAAAACATACTTTCCCCCTGGCCTTGGGAAGAGGACCTAGGATGTCGATTCCCCACACAACAAATGGAATCGGGGATAACACAGAACACAACTCTTCGGGAGGTTGATGAGGGATGGCACTATTCAGCTAGTACTTGGGACATTTTCTGACAAAGTCTTGGGCCTCCTGGTAGATAGTTGGCTAGTAGTATCCCTGTCTAAGAATCTTATATGCCAGTGACTTGGCCCCCATGTGGTCACCATAAATACCTTCGTGCACTTCCCGAAGGGTATAATTTGCTTTTGATGGTGTCAAGCACTTGAGTAATGGAGAGCTGAAAGCTCTTTGGTATAGATCTCCGTCAATGAGAAGGAAGTTTGAGCTCTAATGCTTGATCTTTCTTGCTAAGATACGGTCCGAAGGTAGAATCCCATCGGCCAGGTAAGAGATGTATGGCGTAAGCCAGTAGTCGAGCCGATCCATACATAGCACTTCTACCTTCGGAACACTTGGTTGTTCCAGCACTTCCAAGTATGCTGACCCACTGAATGAACTGGCTTTGGTGGTTGCCAATCGAGCCAAAGCGTCAGCCACTGTATTGTCGGCCCGATCAACTCCTTGGCAACTGAGCGAAGTGAAGTATGTCAGTTTATCCTTTACCTCGGCTAAGTATCTCGTCATTCGTGCCCCCCGAGCCTCATACTCCCCTGATATCTATTTGACGACCAGCTGGGAATCACTATAGATGACTAATTTCTGTACCTCCAGACTTTGGGCCAACCGTAGTCCTGCTAGGATGGCTTCGTATTCTGTTTCGTTGTTGGTGGCTTTGAATTGAAACCGGATGGCTTGCTGGACTTTAAATCCTTCGGGACTTGTCAGAATAACTCCTACTCCGCTGATGTCCGAAGTTGACAACCCATTCATATAGAGAGTCCATGACGTCTGCCCCTATTGTGTGTCAGTAACCGACCCTACATCCGGTTCTGTGAATAAACATTCTACTACAAAGTCTGCTAGAGCCTGTCCTTTAATAGCCGTTCGGGGATGATATTCTAAAGCGAATTAAGTTAATTCCACCGCCCACGTAGCCAACTGATCCGACACCTCTGGTCTATGCAGGATCTTCTTTAACGGCTAATCTATATACACAACCATCAATCGACCCTGGAAGTAATGCCGAAGCTTCCTGCTTGCAATAATCAAGGCATAGGTGAACTTTTCTAGGTTCGGGTATCTTGTTTCTGAATCCCAAAGAACATGACTTACATAGTATATCGGGAACTGTCTTCCCCCTTTATCCCTTACTAGTGCGGCCCCTACTGTCGTCGAGCTAGCAACCAAGTATAAGTATAACGGTTCTGAAGGGATTGGCTTCATCAACAACGGTGCTTGAGATAAATATTTCTTGATCCCTTGGAACGCGTCTTCACACTCTGAAGTCCATTGGAAACTCTTCTCATTCTTCGGTCCCTTGAGAGTGTCAAAGAAGGGTAGACATCTTTTAGCTGACTTCGACACAAATCTCCGAAGGGCAGCTATTCGACCCGTCAACCTTTGTACATCTTTGTATGTCTTCGGAGTTTTCATATCTAAGATCGCCTGGATTTGCTCCGGATTTGCCTTGATGCCTCTTTTACTGACCAAATATCCCAAAAACTTTCCTGACCCCAATCCAAAAGTGCACTTAGTCGGGTTCAACCGCAATTTGTGTTTTCGTACTGTTTCAAAACAACCCTACAGATCCTCCAGGTGATCTCAAACTGACATGCTTTTAACAATCATGTCGTCCACATAAACCTCTATTCTTTTGCCTAACTGCTTTCTGAACACGAAGTTCATCATTCGCTGGTATGTTGCCCCGACATTTATCAATCTGAAGGTCATCTTTCGATATGCATATATGGCCCGATGAGTAATGAAACTGGTCTTCGAAATGTCTTCCTTACTCATCGAGATCTGATGGTATCCAGAGAAAGCATCCATAAAACTTAACATACTGTACCCCGATGTGGCATCGATCAGTTGGCCTATGTTGGGCAAAGGATAGAAATCTTTCGGGCACGCCTTGTTCAGGTCCGTGTAATCGATGCACAACCTCAACTTCCCGTTCTGTTTCTAAACCAATACCACATTAGCTAGCCACTCGGGATAGTCAATCTCGAAGATGAATCCTGCTTCCAATAGTTTGGAAATTTCTTCGTCTATGATCTTCTGCCTTTCTGGAGCGAAAATTCTTCTTTTCTGTATAACTGATTTTCTCTTTGGGTTCACATGTAATCTTTGTAGGGCCACCGACTCGCTTACTCTGGGCATGTCACTGGGTTCCCATGCAAAAATATCAGCATACACCCAAAGTAGATCTATCAGTCCCGTCCGCAACTGCTTTGTCAATCCCGATCCAATCTTGATCAACTTCTCTGTGTTCCGTGGAACCAGTTCCACATCCTTAGTCTCTTCGACAGGCAGGGCTAGTGGTTCCGTGATAATTTCAGTGAATGGCTCTATTTCAATTGCCATTGTTTGTTTCTCTTTGCTAACCCCGACCCCCGAGAAAATCAACGTGTTTCGATAACACCTTCGGGCAATATCAATATCACCTTTGACTTCCCCTATCCCGTTCGGTGTCGGAAACTTGATCTTAAAATGATGTATGGTTATACTGCCTGTAGTGCTGCTAGTGTTGGCCTTCTTAAAATAGCATTATACGCCGAATCCACCTGTACCACAAAGAATCTGACCATTATCTCTGCCTGCTAGGGTGTTGTGCTGAACTTGACAGGCTGTTCGATGGTTCCTGACACATGCATCGGGTCTCCACTAAAATCGTACAGCAGGCCTTCTCCACCTAACTCTATCTTCTTGCCTTCTAGGTCCATCCTCTGATAGGCGTGCGTATACAGTATGTCGACTGAGGATCCATTATCGATCATCATCCACTTCATGTCCACTGACCCGACTTGAGCCGTTATTACCAATGCCCCATTGTTTGGTTCTATAAGATCGGTGGGATAATCTTCATCTGAGAATGAGATGGATGCCCCTGGATAGGCCCGATCTTTCCTTGGCGAGGAGCCTGCTACTGACAACACGGCCTCGAGGTGTCCGCTTCTCTTCTTCCTGGTTACACGTCCTACTGATCAGCCCGAAATTACATCAATCACCCCTCGGGATTGTGTGTTCGGCTTCGACTGTGTTTCACAAGTTGGCCCTTTATTTTCCTATTGGGACGCCTATAAACCTTCCCGACCAACCATATACTGTACAAACTGCCCATTCTGAACATTATTCTCTATTAAATCCTTCAGATCATTACACATCTCTGTCGTATGGCCGCAACTTTGATGGTATTCGCAGTATTTGTCCCGACCTCTCTTGCCGGGCTTCGGGTGTGTTGAACATGGCTCAGCGAAGGGTTTGTTCTGTTAGGTTTGTAATATTCATGAACGCAATCAAATTGCAAAAATAAGCGGAAACGTGTAAAATTAGAGTTTTAAATTTTATAAAAACAACAAACCCAGATCACCCTTTATGCACAATTATTAATTAAACGAAAAGATAAAGAACGAGAATCATACCCTTGAAGATCCGAGCTTCCTCAGGTACAAGTTCACCTTCAATCCTTTTCGTGTTCAACTTGAATCCACCGGGTTTGGTTCCTTCCTTTGATCAACGTTAGCCACCCAAGTGTTTGGCGTCTAGAGGTGATTCACCAAGGAAGAAGAAGAATTCAAGAAGATGGGTATTTGGTAAAACCCTAGTTTTCAATCTCTATAGAAAAGGCGTACTCTCCCAACTATTGGAATTACGTATGTTGTAAAAGTCAACAACCCACACACCCATAATAAGACTCCTCTTATTTATAGATGTGGGCAACCCTCCTTAACAATTAAGGAATTGGGTTTTATTTTAATTAATTAAATTCTTTTAATTAATTAAGCTCCCTAATCTTATTAGGGATAATTAATTAAACTCTTTTAATTAATTTGCCTCCTAATCCTATTAGGATATTTGAGAGTACTTTTATTAATTAATTCCCAAACTCCTTTAGGAATTAAATAATAATAATAGTAATAATAATAATAAGACTCCTCTTATTACTTTATATTTAATATTTCTAAAATATTAAATAATAAATATTAAGCTATTTAATTTATTCTATTACCATAGATTAAATTAAATATACTTAACTTATTATTACGATTATGCCATTAACTTCTTAAATAATTATTCTTCCTTTTATGATGTGACCCTTTAGGTTCTCCATATTAAACCGGTTGTGAATAAATCAATTAGAACAATTCTAATCTTATTTAAATAAATAAATTAAAATATTAATTTATTTAAATAAATAATATTTATTCTACAATAGGGATAAGCCTCCCTAGCGATCAACGACTTTCCAGATAATATAAATTTCAACATTAATCATAAAAGAACCTTTGAGTAAATAGTTACCGTACATTTCAATCCTTCCACCATACAATGTCCCAATTAAATATAAGACATGGAATTACTGTCAAGTCTTATTTTATTTAATTATATGTATTTCGACTCTTAAATACACAACTCCAAATAATGCAAATTAGAAACTCCTTTCTAATTTCATTCTGCCTTGGCCAAGGACTACTTGGTTGTCATTTATCGAATCACATAGGACATTTCTCTTCATTTACTAGAAGCGTTAGATTCTTTATTGATCATACATTATCTCCATGTATAACTTATTATACCCAAGCATACCCTTTGATATACCTTAAGGGTCTTGAGGAATAAGTCAAAGTATAACTCATCATACACAAGATACTATGATGATCTCAAGTCCAAGGATCACTTGTACTACTATCACTATAGGAATTCCTATTGACAGGCAAGTAAAACTCCATTAGGTATTCCTTAGCGAGCCACGTTCAGTGAACTTATTCTCTAATAAGCACCTACATACTTGCTTTAGTGTCTCCACACAAATGATCATGAGATCAATCATCCTCATCCAATGAGCAAGCAACGTATGTACCAATCTATCCGGATTCACTAATCCCCAATTTAGTAATCCAACGATTGGGAACTATTTTAGTTTTAAGCTTTCTAAGAATTTAGATCTCATTAGAATGATCATCATCATTATTCTAAAATCATTGCTTAAAACTATGGGTTTATCACATATTATAAAACAGCATCATGTAGATAATTAAAAGCCTTTAAAAAATAAATACTTTTTATTAATAAATGAATAAGATTGTTACAAAGTATATGCTTTATCATCAAATATGATTGGCTTGTGTGCATATTACTTTCAATCTCCCACTTGCACTAAAGTCAATCGTCATGGTATCTCATACTCTTCTTCTCTAAGTGACGATTATCCTGCTGTTGGATAAGCTTTAGTTAATGGATATGTAATGTTGTTCCTGAGAGTCCACTATCTCTATAGTGATTTCCCATCTTTCAATGATTCTTTAATCAAATGAAAGTGCTGCAACACATGTTTCGATCCAAGATGAGACTTAGGAACTATTCCTAGTTCTGTAATGAACTTTTCATCCAAATAATCAACTTACAGCTTCATTTACAGCTATGTACTTTGTCTTTATCACTAAACTAACAACTCTTTGCTGTTTGGAACCTTTCTAATTCACTGCACCACTGCTCAAGGTAACACTTTACCTTAAAGTGGATTTTCTATTGTCTTGGTCTGTCTGAAAAACTTGAGTCTGTTAACCCTCAAGTTTTAATTCAGACCCACCATGTATTATCACATCTTTAGTGCCGGTTAAGTACTTTAAGATGTTTTCCACTGTCTCACAGTGAACTTCTCCAAAATATGACTGATCAACATCAGGTCTCGTACATTTCATTGCATACATGATAGTTACTCATGCGATCTTTCTTTTGGAGTCTATGGGGACTATTAAGAGAGATACACTCCATGTCTCAACAACATGAGACATCTGATGGAGTTTGCCATGCTAAATAACTTTAGCATCAAATGAATATACATTCCATGGGTTAAGTCGAGCATCCTTTTAAATCTATATATATAGATTTGTATCCCCAATTAAGATACTCTTCCCAAATCATTCATGGAGGAATGTTTAGACAACTTTATCTTTACTGATTGTAGCATTGGTATATCATTCCTTATCCGTAGTATATCAACATATAATACTAGGAATGTCACATCACTCCCACTGACCCTTTTGTACACACTAGAACTCTTACCTCATCGTATGTAACTCTGGATCAACATCTTCTATGATGCGTACCTCATCATCATCATCCATGATGAATCCATACCTCCTAGGTATCTTCGGTACTATTCCAGATTTACGATTCGGTTATGGTACAATAGGTCTATCTATAGGTTCCTCTTATTTGACTTTTTTGTATTTTGTAGTTCTTGAACTCTTCAAGATCTATTATCCTCCCACTATCCCCTTTAATGATAAACACCTTTATCTTAGAAGGTAGTGTGTTTCGCAACAAACACCTTTTGCTAAGTAGGATTATAGAACATATACCCTAAACTTACTTTAGGACGTCCCATAAATCTACACTTGTCAAATCTTGTCCCAAGCTTATCCTTTGAAACCTTTTTACATAAGTTGGACAACCCCTTATCTTAACATACTTAAGATTAGGAATCCTCCCTATCCATAACTTTTATGGAGTCTTGGGGCCGGATTTTGAGGTTACATTTTTGTAGATATGCAGCCATTTCTAGGACATGACCCTAGAGGGATACTGAAATGCCGGTAAAATCATTATGAACCGCACCATGTCCAACAAGGTACGATTTTTCATTCAAATACATCAATCAATTATTACGTATCAGGAGGCGTCCATTATGAGAAAACCATTTGAGATGATCTAGAAACTTATTGCACAAGTATTTATTCCTTGATCTAATCAAAGAATCTTAATACTTTGTCAATTTGTTTCACTTCTGAATTCTTTGAACCTTTCAAATAATTTATACTTGTATTTCAGCAAATACACACATTCAACTCTTTGAATGATCATCTCCTTTTCTTATACTAATTTGTTCAATATGCAAAATTATTTTCATGTAAGTTAAGTATACAAAATTTATTAAGTAATATTCCAGTTCTATACAAAATATTATTATTATAAATAGAACAACAATTGTTCTTAATTATAATACCAAAGATTTCATTGTCCAACAATAAAATGGAAATAATATTTTTTAACAAGAACTGGAATACAATAACAACTTATTGACTTAATAGATTTGCCCGTAGGCATTGCTAAACTATAAGTTTCTATGGCTAATGTGGCAACCTTTGCTACATTTTCCGTACATAGGATTACTTATATTTGTTTAGCTTTCCACTTCTACTTGGTCCCTTCATAAATCTATATTTATGATAACCAAAGTCGGTATCCAATACCCAAGTAGAACCTTGACTTAAAGCAAAAATTATTTCAATCATGAACAAATTTGTATTTATAACCGAAACTTCAATAAGCTTCTTTGGTTAGCCTCTGCAAGATTCTTCTCGCAGTTTCCTTCCAGTGTCCAGGCTTATTGCAGTGGAAGCAAACTCCTTTGCTATCCGTATCAGTTTTGTTCTTATTATCCTTTGTTTTTGCCTTTCTATTTACCTTCTTTGAATCGTTCTTCTTTCCAGAAGATCCTTTGGCTCCTACCAGTAAGACAAGGTCTTTCTTGGTTGGAAAGTGACTCTTAATATTTTTCAACATGTTAAGCAAATCAGCGAGGCTGATATCTAGCTTGTTCATATGAAAAATTCACAACAATTGTGAAAGGAGTCCGGGAGTGAGTGTAAGATCAAATCTTGGCTCAACTCTCCATCCATGACAAAACCCGTTGTCCTAATTGATCAATCAAATTGATTACGTTAAGGACTTGTGTCTGTACTGTAGTGTCATCAGTTATTCTAGATTGGAAGAGCTCCTTAGATATCTGATATCTATTAGTCCTACTTTTCTCATCATCAACTACTTGATGTGCAGGAATATAGTAGGAGCATCCATAGTTTCATGCTGACGCTGAAGCTCGTTACTCATGGATGCGAGCATGATGCATTGAGCCAACAGTGCATCATCTTGCCACTTTCTAAAAGTAGTAATCTCTTCCTCAGAGGCATTGTCTGCAACCATTGCAAGGATAGGCGTATTGGAATTACGTATGTTGTAAAAGTCAACAACCCACACACCCATAATAAGACTCATCTTATTTATAGATGTGGGCAACCCTCCTTAACAATTAAGGAATTGGGGTTTTTTTTTAATTAATTAAATTCTTTTAATTAATTAAGCTCCCTAATCTTATTAGGGATAATTAATTAAACTCTTTTAATTAATTTGCCTCCTAATCCTATTAGGATATTTGAGAGTACTTTTATTAATTAATTCCCAAACTCCTTTTGGAATTAAATAATAATAATAGTAATAATAATAATAAGACTCCTCTTATTACTTTATATTTAATATTTCTAAAATATTAAATAATAAATATTAAGCTATTTAATTTATTCTATTACCATAGATTAAATTAAATATACTTAACTTATTATTACGATTATGCCATTAACTTCTTAAATAATTATTCTTCCTTTTATGGTGTGACCCTTTAGGTTCTCCATATTAAACCGGTTGTGAATAAATCAATTAGAACAATTCTAATCTTATTTAAATAAATAAATTAAAATATTAATTTATTTAAATAAATAATATTTATTCTACAATAGGGATAAGCCTCCCTAGCGATCAACGACTTTCCAGATAATATAGATTTCAACATTAATCATAAAAGAACCTTTGAGTAAATAGTTACCGTACATTTCAATCCTTCCACCATACAATGTCCCAATTAAATATAAGACATGGAATTACTGTCAAGTCTTATTTTATTTAATTATATGTATTTCGACTCTTAAATGCACAACTCCAAATAATGCAAATTAGAAACTCCTTTCTAATTTCATTCTGCCTTGGCCAAGGACTACTTGGTTGTCATTTATCGAATCACATAGGACATTTCTCTTCATTTACTAGAAGCGTTAGATTCTTTATTGATCATACATTATCTCCATGTATAACTTATTATACCCAAGCATACCCTTTGATATACCCTAAGGGTCTTGAGGAATAAGTCAAAGTATAACTCATCATACACAAGATACTATGATGATCTCAAGTCCAAGGATCACTTGTACTACTATCACTATAGGAATTCCTATTGACAGGGAAGTAAAACTCCATTAGGTATTCCTTAGCGAGCCACGTTCAGTGAACTTATTCTCTAATAAGCACCTACATACTTGCTTTAGTGTCTCCACACAAATGATCATGAGATCAATCATCCTCATCCAATGAGCAAGCAACGTATGTACCAATCTATCCGGATTCACTAATCCCCAATTTAGTAATCCAACGATTGGGAACTATTTTAGTTTTAAGCTTTCTAAGAATTTAGATCTCATTAGAATGATCATTATCATTATTCTAAAATCATTGCTTAAAACTATGGGTTTATCACATATTATAAAACAGCATCATGTAGATAATTAAAAGCCTTTAAAAAATAAATACTTTTTATTAATAAATGAATAAGATTGTTACAAAGTATATGCTTTATCATCAAATATGATTGGCTTGTGTGCATATTACTTTCATGTTCTGCATCCCCTCCAATATCTTCACCCGATCTATGTTGAGGGCGGTTTAGACTTTGTTGACATTTCAGCTTGGGAAGGGTGGTCGGCCACTGCCCGAACCTCCACCGTTATAGCTTTTTCTGCCCGAACTATCCGACCTCCCTTGATTGTCCAACCGCTGATAAGGCTGCTTATCCCGATCTTTGGACTTCTCATAAGATTAGGAGTGCGGTTTGAAATTTCCCATAGCATCCTCTATTGCTATGAATCCCTCGGCTCGATGGAATGCTTCTGTCAAATCGGCCGGAGGGTTGATCACTAGATCCTTTATCAGTTTCTTCGACTTACCGATATCCAGACCAATTGTAAAGAATCCCAAGGCCTGTGGAGAATTCAACTCTGCTACCGAACCCACAGCCTCCCGAAATCTTTTAACATATTGGCCTAGGCTTTCATCCGACTTCTGCCTAATCTGCATGAGGGAAGTAGTAATCTTACCTCGTCTTCTGTTACTCCCAAACCGGGTATGAAACTTCTCCCAAAGGTCACTCTGAGAGTTAATTGATCCAGCTGTTAGGGTCCACATCCATTCTTGGGCACTCTTCTTCAAGGTCATTGCAAACATGTGGCACTTAGTTGTGTCCGAATGTCCATAGTAGGTCATCAACCTGCCATATCTGTCTAAATGATCATAGGGATCACCTAGTCCATCATACGTCTCCATCGGTGGCATCTTCTTCTTGGGGTATGGAGACGTATGACGGACTGGGAGATCCCTATGATCATTCAGGTAGATATGACAGGTTGATAACCTACTATGGACATTCGGACGCAGCTACGTGCCATATGTTTGCAACGACCTTGAAGAAGAGTGCCCGAGAATGGATGGGGACCCTAGTAGCTGGATCAATTAACTCTTAGAGTGACCTTCGGGAGAAGTTTTATGCCCGATTCGGGAGTAACAAAAGACGAGGGAAGATTACTACTTCCCTCATGCAGATTAGGTAGAAGTCGGATGAAAGCCTTGGCCAATATGTTAAAAGATTTTGGGAGGCTGTGGGTTCGGTAGGAGAGTTGAATTCTCCACAGGCCTTGGGATTCTTCACAACTGGTCTGATATCGATAAGTCAAAGAAACTAATGAAGGATCTAGTGATCAACCCTCCGGCAGATTTGACAGAAGCCTTCCATCGAGCCGAGGGATTCATAGCAATAGAGGAGGCTATGGGAAATTTCAAACCGCACTCCTAATCTTATGAGAAGTCCAAAGATCGGGATAAGCAGCCTTATCAGCGGTCGGACAATCAAGGGAGGTCGGATAGTTCGGGCAGAAAAAACTATAACGGTGGAGGTTCGGGAAGTGGCCAACCACCCTTCCCAAGCCGAAATGTCAACAAAGTCTACACCGCCCTCAACACAGAAAGGGCAATGACAGAAATTAGGTGGATGTATGAGTTCGGCACAAGCTGTGCGAACCTAATCCCGACAAAATAGAGGAAAGAGGAGATAAATTCATGGAGGGGAAATTGAACCCCATACTTTAGGAGGTACAGAGGTACGGCAACCCACTCATCCTCAGGTCTTCAGAAAATTTTCTCTTCGGGCTTGGGTACCCGAAGCTTATATTCGTTAGGGATGTTGAAGAGAGTTCGGATATCGGATAGTTGGGAAGGAATGATAGTGGATGTGGTGTTGATATGGGAAAACTCCATTTCGGAGTGATAGGCGTTTCAAATTTTGGCTTCGGCACTGATCAGAGTAAGAAGAACAGAAGGCGTGGTGGTATCAGGAGGTGGTGCCGGTAGATCCACCGAAACTAGGTCAGTGGCGCCAATGGAAGAGGGGATGGTAATATCATCAACGTTTGAGGCTTGTTCAGGGGTAGAATCAGCCATTAAAGCAAAAACAAGCAGAAATGAGAAGTGATGAAGGTGTTTTGAGAGTGGAGAAACCTGAAATCAGCAAAGCTTGATAAAGCAAGGTGCTCACCGGAAATCACCTTCGTCGAAAAATTTCAAGAGAGGAATTTGTATTTAAAAAATCTGGGAAAAGTGACAAAGTTGGAGGAATGGGGGTCTTTATAAGCTGAGCTGCACGAGACCCCAGGACGACTATTTATAACTGATGGGGGCCAGTCCTGGGGAAGCGTGTGATGTTTTGAGAAATGAAGAGGAACCGTTTGGCTTCCCCATATAACTCACCATTTGCTGGCATGATTTTATGAGCCTTATTTTTTCAGAGTCTCTAATTATAAATAAATTATAACAAGAGACTGGGGGGCAATGTTCAGGAGCATTTTACCAGGTGGGCCGAGGGCTCAACATTAGAAAGGATTTATAGGCCTAATGGGCCGAAGCCCACGAAGTAGTTGCAGGGGTTCGGGTTCGGTATCCGAGTCCTTTAGGCCGGATCCTTACTATGGTGTGTGATGTTCGGAGTCGGGCCTTCGAGTCCTTTGGGCCAAAGCTCAGACCAGATAATGGGTTTGGTAGGGTTGGGCATGTACAGTGGGCTATCCTGTGTACAGAGCCTGGAGTCCTAACCGTATTTAAATAAGGTAACTCCAAAGGTAGTGTTTGAATTGGATTCTACTTACACCTTTTAAGGAGATTGTGTTGGACCTAAATATAGGTAACTACCTTATTTAGGAGTCCTAATCCGACTCGGAAAGGGATTCTAAGGAAGTGAGAAAGGTTATAAATACAAGGCTTGACTACGATAAACAGGTAATACATCCTTGAGCACTAAATACTAAAGCCTCCATTATTAAACCTTGTGAATGGCCTGTACTTATTCTCACACCAGAGCTATCCCCCGGCTGCACAAGCCGTCAAGCTTCATATGTGATATGTTATTGTGCAGGTTCAGGCGTATGGATTCAGTGACTGAACGCGCCGGCGAAACTTGGCGTTAACACCAGCAAATCAAAAAATTACCTCATTTGAGAGTAATTGGGTCACGAAAGAATTAAAGAAAACTAAATACACAAACATCTTTAATCAACACGAACTTATTCATCATTAATATTATAACTCATAATATTTAACAACCAGATCATTTCCAGGAAAGAGGGGGCTTTCCGATAAGGATTTTTCCCTATTGACGCGCAATTAGGTGACCAAACCCCTTTCCTCGACAGAACTTTCTAGACATTGTCAGTAATACAAATAATAATATGAATAACTTTATCGTCTCAATTATTGATTTAATAATATAAAATATTATGCAGATGATACTGTGACAATAATTTAATCAATAATATGAGAGATACTATGCAACAATTACTGTGGCAATAACTGAATAAAACTGAGTGACTTCTCACGTAAGCATCAATAATCAATACCGTGTATTACTATGTAACCACGTGTAATACTGTACTTTTACCACCGGGTATTTCAACAGTTTAACGGTAAAACTTTCGCCGTTATTTTTATAAAAAGATATTTCTGTCGTTTTCTAACTCCGACAAAAATTTCGTTATGGGATCCACCAATGATTGTGTCGTCGTATGAATATTCTCTGTTAAAACGAATATTCCCCAACAAATCAAATATTTTATAACAACTTGCTTACTTTGTAAAATTTATAAATATTACCCACAACTATAACATTATATCAAATCCATACCATAATATTCAAAAATATATTTTGAGAAATTAAATCTTTATTCATAAAAGTTGGGGTCTTACAATTACCAGAAACAAAGTGATCGTCAAACCAAACACAATCCTCTGCCCATACAAAGAATTGGTCAACTCAGTCACTAATTGATATAGGAAGCTAAGCGATTGTTACACCAAGGATAATTCCCTGCCCATACAAAAAATTGTTCAACTTAACCGCTATATCGAGTAGAAAGCTAAATGGTCCTAAAACTACGTACAAATTCTCCGTCCATACAAGGAATCATACAACTCAGCTACTGACATGAATCCTCAATTAAAATCCCACCTAATATCCTAGCCCCACTCTTTCTCCATACGAATTTTGTTCAATCCGTATTGCATAACCCCAACCCTTTTTTTGAGTTGGCACAGTACCAATTCATAGTACCATTGACACACAGCAACTTTGTTGTAAACTTTTTAATCATTCGATTGATTCTCCTCCCTATTATAACCTTATCAGATCACGAGGTGATCTCATCGTATATATTACGATTCATTTCAATATCAAGATCATTTTGTTTTACGATCTTCTGCCCCTGTACTTTTAGTCTTTTAGACTCTATCTATTCATCATTATTGTTCACGTTTATTATCAGAGTTAGGTAACTCCGTATCTTTATAACTCATCGAGATTCGTCTTTGAATCTTACCGACTCACTAACTCTATTTGTTTGAGTTAGTTCTTATTCTAATCCCACTACAGTTATTAGCCTAAGGTAACCCTACCTAAGGTTCATAACCTATAACTCTGATACCAAGTGTAATAACCCAAAACCACAGCTTTGATACCAACTGTAGCATCCCCAGATCCTGGTCCTAATCACAATAGATCTGGTATAATAATTCTATAACTATTGCGGAAGATATAAACATACAGTGTTTATACATTAAACTTACACAACATTCCAAAGGTCGAGAACCTTCACATAATACATGTATTCTATATTCTATCCGACATACAATGTCACTGTCTTCTCTTGTATCTAACGTATTCGTCTAATCTGTAATATTTATCATGATATAGAAAGGGTGAGCAACAAGTTTGCCCAACAAGTTTAAGTTTAATTAAGGATATATCATGATTGAAAGAATTGAACAATAATCTGGCTGACTTTTAACAATATAATAATTGTGAAATAACATGAACAAATTTTTATAGCTGAACGGTTGAGATAATAAAAGTGAATGGCCAAGAATGAACATGAACAAATCAACTGAACCAAATGGTAATGAAGGTGATCAGCCTTTCATACCTGATGAACGCATGCAATATGTACAGAGTGCTATTTAACAAATCATAGACGTGATAATCAACAATGATTAACCATAAGCATAATTGAATAATCATAACTCAGGGTTGAGTTAGAGAGAACTTGCCTTTATCGTCGACTACTGCTACGCAGTCAATATAACTTCATCTGAAGACCTAATATTCAATAATATCGATCTCCAATATTAGAATAATATCATCACAGTATAATACTATTAATACAGTTATAAAATAACCTAAACACATTATCACGTATCCCTATCAGTCCACAAACTACTTAAGACTCGATATCAGGTCAAATTATTTCAGTTTGAGTTGAGTCCGATACAATTTCAACATCCCGATGGCCTAGTCGGACAATTATCGAGCCTAATATCACTAAGACTCTGCCTAACACTTAAATATAATTTTAGATAATTTATTTATCAGTCAAAATATTTTTCAAAGACACATAATAATTTTCAAGTAATTATTATAATTTATCATGAATTTTCAATCATTAATAACATATTTATATAATTTGAATACTACTTAATTCCATTATCATTAATATTTATTTAATATTAAATATTAATGAAATACTCAACTTAATATTATAAAGTATTTGTAATATTTTAAAGTATTTTTAATACCTTAATTTCCCATTCAAATGATTTTAAAACAATTAAAATCATTATTAAATAATTGCCATTAATATATAAAATATTAATTTTTTTTCATGACAAAATATCAAAAGTTATATTCTATAACTTAAAATATTTTTATAACCTTTAAATAATTTTTATATAATTTTTTAATCATTAAAACTATTTTTTCATAATTTATTTAATACATTTATTAAATAAATCAATTATCATTAATATTGATTTATTAATAAAATTTATCACAAAATATTAAAAGTCATTAAAAATAACTTAAAATATTTTCTAACACATTATTATAATTTCAAATGATTTTTCAAGTATTAAAATCATTTTTAAGCAATTTATTTAATAGTATAATTAAATAAATTAAATACCATTAATATTTAAAAATATTAAAATATTAATGAAATATATTCAAAATTATTAAAAATCTATTTTTAGGCTTGAAAATAATTTTTAGGAATTTATTATGAATTTTCCATAATTAAAAACTATTTTTCTCTATTTATTTAATAAAAATAAAATTTTCATAAATAAAGTGTTACTAAAGGGGGCCTATAGCGACAAAGCTGTCGCTATAGGTGTTCTTGGCCAACGAAGAACATGTATAGACAGTGTTCAGGGGGCATACTTTGACCATCATTTGATCTATGATCTTGTTATTTTCTGGGCAGTCTAGTGTAATAGGATTGTAGTATTGATGTAATACTACAATCACTAACAAATCTCATGGCCATCCTGCATCATAACAGCAAGATACAAGTCATCAAAGTCTTGTCAAACATTGTTCTTCATTTTCCGGGTTTCCCAAAAATGAAGAACAGTCTAAGGGTCTTATTTTGAGCCTTTGAATCTTTGAGTTACAGGCTTAGTTTGTGTGTTCTAAAGGTTCAATCCTATAGTCTTGATGTCAAGGAACAAGAATCTAACATTAGATTAGTATTATAACATCACCAACTCAATATTTGCCGGTCAAAGTACATGTCAAGAAGCTGCTTTTTGAAGATCTGGGTTTTCTAGAAACCTTCATAAAGCAGATGGTCAACCCATGTTTGACCATCCTTATTTGTGATTCTATGTAAGATGTGGTTGTTTTAGAGGCACGAATGTGTAGTCCATATGTCAGACTACAAATCCTATACACAAACATGGCCATTAACCTTAACAGTAGCAAGAACAGTGGCCTTAAAAATCTTGTGAGAGGCTTCCTGGGAAATCTGGGTTACCCAAAAACAGTTTTCCATGGTCGGTCAACCATGTTTGACCTTGAATAACTTGAGATCTAGACATGGTATGGAGTTGATTCCACTTCCAGTCTACTCTCCTCATGACATAGAACAATTCTATAACATCTAACACACATAACAACTAACACAGAAGGATCTATGAGCCCTGACATATGGTTGTTAGGCCATATTTTTAGGGTTCATAGTCAATCCTTAAAATCCTATTTTCTTGCAACCAGATGTTATGGATCCTTGATGTAACATCTTAGATCACTCAATAACATCCTATAACATAACTTTAAAAAATAACTAACAGCATTAACATCAAATCACATGGATTTAGCAAGTTAGGGTTTTATACCTTTTTAAGCTTTGATCTTGAATTTGATCCTTTGTTGTTGTTCTTGGCAAGCTAAGAAATTTTCTTGGCTTTATTTTATGTCTCACTTCCTCTCATATTTCGAAAATTATAGAGAGAGAAAGTATTGGTGAGAATGCTAAGTAAAGTAAATTTTTTTCTTTACTTAATTTAATCTTTTATATTTTGATCCATTGTATCTAATGTTGCTAGGTGTCCATAAGGATCAGATTTGGCTGAGATTTTATCACATAGGATAAGCTTTGGCTTGACGACTCACAAGATTTTGTAAAATCTTTTACTTAACTTTTAAGTAAAAGGGCATTTTGGTCATTTCACACCTACTAAGGGTATTTTTGTAATTCTCCTTATAATTTGAAGTGTATTTTGGACATTTCAAATATATCCCATAACTTTTAAATCCTAAGTCTTTATACTTAGCTTTTAAATTCCCAATTTAGAATTTACAAATTTCGAATTAGGGTTTTGGATTCTCGGAACTGAAATTAGGGTTTCCAGACAAATCATTAGGGTTCCTAACTGTTCATTAGGGTTTACTAACTTAATAACCACGTTCTTAACATAACTTTAGGGTTTGTCACGGATATAACTTATCTAAACAACCCTTGACCCTAACCACATACTGTATACATATAATCACGTATACACATAACCCTATACCTTGTCATCCAATGCTCACTTACAGTTTGTAAGTTATCCTAATCCATCACAAAAATTTTAAATCCACCAAAATCCTTCATAGGATTTTGAAATTCATACACTATTTCCAGTCTATTATTGAACCTTTAATCCATCATTTAAGATTTTTATTAATTATCTAAATTCTCGGGTTGTCACAGTGAGTTGATTGGAGGTAGCAGTGCTGTGATTTTTTCCTCATTAATCAGCATCTGCAGTATCTCTTCCATCGGTTGGCATAAATAGGTGAATTCCCTTTTGTTGGCGAAGTCCCAACGGGCTTTAGCTTTTGCTTTTCTAGCAATCTTTTCCTCAAATGTTTCACTTTCTGGAATACGTAGTGGAGTGTTTGTAATAAGAGATAGGAGGCTAGCATGCTCCTGACTGAACAATTGACATGTGACTTGGTGTTGATGAATCACCAGTTCTGCCAATTGATTGACTTGTTTGCCAAAAGACTTTAACTCCCTTTCCATCATGAACTGGAATTGTGAATAATCCCATTTGTCGGAATTATCCTTGCTGATTTGAGATAAACCACCTACATAGTTAGAGCTCTTTCCACTGCCCCAGTTAATCATGTTAACCTCATCTTCCTTGTGTTGAGGGAGAGGGTTGTTTTGAACTTGTTGTTGGCCGGGCTTGGCCACTACAATCTTACCATTGTCAATTAAGTCTTGGATCTTATGCTTAAGGGCCCAACCAACCTGAGTGTCATGGCCTGGAGTTCCAGCATGGTAAGCACACATCTTACTTGCATTGAAACCTTTTCCACTAGGGTTGGATGGTGGAAGGAGATGAGTGATTTTCTTCTGATCTGTCAGAAGTTTAAGAATATTTTCGAGTAAATCCCCTAAGGGTGTGAACACTCTTGTACGTCTTACTTCTCCACTTTTTGGCAATGGAGATTTTGACGACTGTGCTTGAAAAGGGGAGTATTTTCACTTCTGAATAGGCAAGTTTTGATTGCCTTTTTGTCATTGCAGTATCAAGGAAACATCCTCTTCTTTCTTCTTATTGACCCTTCGGGGGTTGTTCCCATAACTTCCAGATTATATGTGCTCAGCTACGGCTTTTAGTGCGGTGAGGTCTTGAATCTTCCTTGATTTCAAACCCATTTCAGTCATTTCTCCGTGCTTAATCATTTCTGAGAATGGCTTGCCTATTCCAGCCAGTACCCTCTCATAAAAGGGAGCATCTTGAATGTCTATGAAGGTTATCACAATTTCAGACTCAGTCATAAACGAAATAACTTGAGCAGCCAGACGCCTCCATCTTTGGGCATACTCCCTGAATGACTCATTGACTTGTTTCTTGACCTTGGTAATTTGATACCGATTTGGAGCCATCTTAGTTTGAAAGCTGTATTAACTAAAGAAAGCATGGGCTAACTCCTCCCAGCTGTGAATTTTGGAGTTGTCTAATCTGGTGTACCATGCTCTGGCTTCTCTAGTCAGACTCTTCTGAAATAGCTGCATTCTGAGCTTTTCATTCTCGGCATAAGATCCAAGCTCTCCAATGAACACTTTTAAGTGGGTATAAGGATCTCCCAATCCATCATATTTCTCAAAATCGGGAGTCTTAAATTTTTTCGGATAATGAACCCCAGGGAATATACAAAGGTCTGAATATGAAACACTCCCGTGTGCTCCAATCCCTTTGATGGATTGAATGGTTTCTTCCATTTGTAGAACCATATTCCTAATATCACCGATGTCTTGATCTTCTTTGAGATGGGTGATTTTAGGGGTCTTGTTGGTCTTATCAGACTAAAACTCAGGTGTTGGAACTTCTTTGTCCGGACCCTGGGTTCCTCCATGTGTAGAGGATTCTGTGTGGATGGGTATTTGTGGACCCTGGGTTGACTTGTGTAATTCTTTGAGCAGAACAACCAACTCTGTGATTTGATTGCTTAATCCTTCAAACTTTTCAGGAGAGATAGGAGTAGGATTAGACTGCCAGATGTAGCCATGTTTTGATGTAGGCTTAATGCCTTTTTGGACTTTGAACGGGTAACATGACCAATTGCTTCCCTACAAAAAGACTTATGCAGTTTAGTCGGGGGAAACGTGGTAATGTTACACGCTATGTGATGTGTCCATTTTTTAGGAGTATTATCCTGCAAAACGGATGCCAGCTATTTTAATGACAGGATAGCATGACAGGTTTTGATATGAAAAAGGAATGCATGTTCACATAATCCTTTATATTTTCCATTACATTGAGATTGACATGGAAATGAAATTACAAGTATTTGAAATTACAAGTAATTGAAATGGGAAGGTATGAAGAGACTTCCCTCCGCGTTTGGGTTATCAGAGGCTAACCTATCTTAGGCTACTCTCGCGGCTTTTTGGCATGAAGGTTCCTAGATCATCGCAATTTACTTGACGGGAAGTTAATCCGGTCTTTCAACTGGAGTGAATCTGAGTGGTGCCTTTCCTGAGCCTCATTGGAATTAGTCTCCCTACGAGTCCAGTAATCAAACACCAACAGGATAGCCTCCTGGTGGAGGGACCACACAACATACATTCACACACATCACGTCTCACCATATGGAAATGATCACATGTGTGAAGCACTAATATCACAGGCAGATATGGTGCGAAGCACTAAGTGGAGTAAATAAATGCATTAGTACAGATTCATTCAAATGTAAATGCAGCATCCACACACAAGCAGATAAAAGTTTTGAAAAGCATTGATAGCGGCTTAAGCCCTCTTACTGGAAGTCACCATCGGAGTCGCCACCTGTCGACGTTAGGATTTTTATTTGTCTAATTATGTTCTTGTCTTTTGGTGTTCTCATATTAGGTGAGATTTGTTTGAAAAAATAAGTTTGAAAAGGTCAGACATGTATATGTCTACGATTTGACTGTGAGAGTCGCCAGTTGCTATTTTAAATGGTTGCACCAACTCAACCGAGAAATGGTTTGCATATAGATCTAGTGATGTAACACTATGTAACTGGTCTGCAAAACCGAAATTCATTAGGGTCCGGGGGCTTGATTATGCGTAGGGAAGGTGTTGGGCACCCCACGACATCCGTGATAACACGGTTACTGCCACTTTTCAATTTAAACTTTTATCTGGATGTGTATGTGTAGGTCTATATGCAGTTGTCTGGAAGTAGTGCTATATATGCCTCGTTTGCACCTATATACAAAGGGTTTGACTTTTGTATAAAAATTTCAATTTTAACGAGATATGGCAATGATGTTTTGTAAAACAGGTTTTCAAACCCTTATGCTCAATAGTAATTAAGGCCTTTGATACTTCTATTTTATTATGCGTTCGGCTGGATTGCTTTTATTATTTTTGAGATCGAAGCATCTTCGAGAAAATAAGATACATAGCAGCGCCGAACTCCTTGTGGGCATGAAAGCTGTCTAAGGAAATTCAGACACCGTGAATAATTTACAAGCTGGTTACAGCTGAAAATGTCCATCAAGGGAACCGAATCTAGATTCAGAAACTGAATCTGTGATCACATGATTCTTAGGCTCACATGATAAAGCAATATGTACAAAAGCCATAAAATGGACTAGATTTGAATAAATATAAGCATTCCAACTTCAACAGTTCCAGTTTAGTCACCATGAACCGGACAAAGTAAGAAATAGCCAAATTTAGGCAAATCTAACCCGCAGACTGATAAAATAGTTATATATATATATATATATATATATATATATATATATATATATATATACATATATATATATTTATAATTTATATATATATATATATATATATATATATATATATATATATATATATAATCCGGATCTTAAGCTCACCCATTATCCAACTCACCCAAGCTCACCCCCCTTTAGCGACGGACCCGAAGACGGTCCAGTCATACAACCGTCGTCTATACTTTTAGCGACGGACAACATATAGTGTTGCTAAAAGTATAGACGACGGTTGTATGACCGAACCGTCGCCGGGTCCGTCGCTAAAGGAAGGGTGAGCTCGGGTGAGTTGGATAAGGGGTGAGCTTAAGATCTGAACCGTATTAGATATATATATAAGCGATAAACACACCAGATGTATATCTAGGGTCAATCAAACAGAGTTTGATGATAATAAGTATATATATATATATATATATATATATATATATATATAAGTATTTATATATATAAAAGCAGTAAACGCTCCAGATGTATATCCAAGCTCTATCAAACAGAGTTTGATGGAAATAAATATATATAAGTATTTATATATATAAAAGCAGTAAACGCTCTGAATATTATATTCGGGCTCAATCGAAGTATAGTTTGATAGTATATATATATATATATATATATATATATATATATATATATATATAAGCAATAAAAGTCACGGATCGACGATCCAGGCATACACACACAACACGACTCTCAACGTGAATAGGTGTGTGTGGATGGAAATGAGAAAAAGCTTAAAAATTTGAGATGTCTTACAATGGGCTGCCAAGAAGACTTCAGATAGATTTTGATGAATGAATACTCGGTTTCCACAGATTAAATTTCAATATGTAGCAAAACACGAGCTCACAAGTGTTTAGAAAAAGAAAACACTCAGTTTAAAGTGTGTACAGAGTAAAATGGACAGGGCTTCCTCGCCTTTTTTTTTCTTAAAATGGCCACCCCAAGCCCTCTATTTATAGAGGGGGAGCTGCGGGTCTACCTACGGCTGTCCAGGGTGCCCTGGACTCTGCGGGTCCCGCTGTCTCGAAGTACGTGTACTCGTACAACGCGTTGTCAGTTTGAACCTTCATAACTTTCAATCCGGGCATCCGATTGAGGCGTGTTATACCTTTCCAGAATGATGTTGTCGAGAGCTACACAATAACGTGGCATAAGAGGTTGTATGAAGCCGGGAAGATAGGTCCCTGACCAGATCTTCAAGTCTTCAAATTCTATCCAATGTGTTGTCTTGTGTAGTAGTCACTCGAGATTTTGAGCTATGGTTCTTGTGGGACACTTCTGTATGAAATGTAGGATAAAATGTTGTTGAGATGGTGTGAATGTAGTATCGAGGTGGTAAAATGATGATTTTACCCCTCACCGGGGTTATCTCCGGCTTTAGGCTGATGTAGCAGTCGTTGCTCAGGGTTATCTCTGAGATTGGGCAGCTGTGAGTACTGAATGTCCTCAGGGTTGTCTCTGAGGTGTGCTTGACCTCCCGAGGTTATCTTCGGGGTTGGAATTTAGTGCCTCGGGGTTATCTCCGAGGTTAAAACTGACTTCTCTAGAGTTATCTCTAGAACTAGAACTGCTTCCCTCAGGGTTGTCTCCGAGATTTAGAACTGAGTATTTTGGGGTTGTCTCCTGGATTGAAACTGGATATCTCGGGGTTGTCTCCAAGATTGACAATTGAATATCCCGGGGTTGTCTCTGGAATTGAGCTGATTTGACTTCCAGGGTTATCTCTAGAAGACGATTTTGCCCTCCTGCAAGGTTAGTAACAGGAATGCAAAATTTTGAGTGTCTACAAATTTATTTTCTCTTGTATTAATATTTATTTTTATATTAATATTAATAAAGTTGGTTTGTTAGAATAGTGAAGTGTTAATTGATATATTTTATATTGATATAAAGTGGGTTGCTAGAATAGTGACCATGGCAACCGGTTGACATGGATTGAACAACCGATTTCATTTCTCCCAAAATCGTATTCAGTTTTCATGTCCAGCTCGTTAAAAATATTTGAATCCCCAATCCGCATAGGGCCACAATATATAACTTTTATTTTTATCAATCCTGTCTAAACTAAGTGTCGAGATTATATAACTTCTATTTTTTTTATTTTTGGAAATTATATACACAATTACAATTTTAATAATTCTAGTGATACTACATTTCAATTATAGGGAGTCTAAGAGGAAACTTAAAATTACTCCCTTCATAAGAGTTAAATGATTTTTATTTTATTTAAAAATATGAAAGAAAGAAAAAACTAGTACTTTTGGATGTATCATGTATATATATAAAGGCTATAAACTTAGTTTTAGTAAGTTAATCTTATAGTTTGTAAGAGGGAGAGAGGACTATTAATTATATAACCCTAGTCAACTAAATGTACAAAATGGGAAATGTAACCCCTCTTATGCATGTATGTGTATAATCTCTTTCGTTTTCACTTAAAACTAACTATTAGCTACTGAATATATTGCAAGATTTGTCTTATTCAAACCTTTTAAAATAATAAGGTTTTTCAAAATACCGAGTGGCGTAATATGTTAACTAAAATAATGCAATGTAAAAAAAAAAGAAAATATGAACAATATTGAGAATTAAAGTATTGAGTTTAATGCATTCTAGCTATTGTTTCTCAGTAATTAAAATCCAGTACAAGAGAAAATAAATTATTATAATCTTCCATCATCATGTATGACTTTGGGGGAAATACAATGTTTTGATATAAAAGTTAATCCTTGCGAGATGTTAGCAGCTAGGCCCGTGGTGCTCGGGTGGTCATATGACGAGGGTTTCAAATGGGAGGTTGCGAGTTCGAATCAAGTGAGAGGAAATTTTTTGGAAATAATTCGAAGAAGCCACGTCAGCGTGCTTTAAAGGCCAAGGGAATTTTTTTTTAATATTACAAGCCGGCACAACTTGTAGCGATCATGCTTAATTTTTTTTTTTAAGTCTGTCATGCTTGTTACCAAATGAGCTGAGTCATGTATATAATGGGGGAAATGCTATAAAAAAAAGAAGGCGAAGCCGCTACAAGCTGTAGCGGTTGGTATATAATAATAATAATAATAATAATAATAATAATAATAATAATAATAATAATAAACTTTGTCATTTCCCCCAACCGCTACAACCTGGAGCGGCTTCCCCTTCTTTTTCTGCCACATCCCCTCGGGAAAGAACAGATGCATGGAAAAGCTGACATAGGAAAACTAAAAAGCTGAAAAGTTGACATGGGAAAACTAAAAAGCTGAAAACTTAGCTGACATTGAATTTTGTAAGCCTCTAAGAGCTTGTAGTGGCCGGTCGAAATGCTATTTAACCAACTAGTAAGAAAGGAGTAACATAAGTATTTCTATAGTTCAGTAGCATAAAAGAGAATTAACCAATGTATAGTTCAGTAACATAAGTACTTCTAAGTAATAATAGCATAAGAGAGAATTAAGGGGAGAAAGAAGAGGAAATTGGGATACAAGTTAAAGCGACTGGATTACATTCAACCATTTTGAAGACACAAAATTATTTGTAAGATATTTTTACTGTTATTTAGTATTATTATTAATATTATTGTTATTTTTTTTATTATTGGTATTGTTATTAATATTATTATTGTTTTTAGTATTGGTATTGTTTTTAATAGTTTATAAATTTATAATTTAATATGAGGCATTATAGATGAAAAGGTAGTAAATCATAATGATAATGATAATATCCTTATATGAACTCCTCCTACATTATTTTGACTCAAACGTCATGACCAATGTCTTTAGTTTGACCAAAACAAACACATGCAGCTCATTATACAAAATTCTAGAAATAAATAAAACTTATTATAATGTAAAACTTGATTGCCCTTATTTATCTATGGATGGAATGTAATGTATAATGAGCAACAATAAAGAGCAACATGGCTTATATTAATGCATGGTTGTTTCTTAACTGCTAAGATTGAACTTATAAGTATTTTAGGCTTATAACTTAATTCTTTTAATCACCAATTAAAGATTCCATAATTTTGCAATAATATGAAATTCTGGAAATATTGATTAACATTATTATTATTATTATTATAATGTTGAATTAATGTTATATTTTTAGGTAAAAGATGGACAGTTGGGATTATGGGCCAATTGACCCAAGTGTTCTCCATAATAAACAAAATCATGTCTCAGATGACATATATCAAGGGAAAGATAGGGGAAAACTAGGCTCGAGTCAATACACCGAACAAAAATACAATCAATGGAACTTGACAAAAGAACAAAAAATTCTTCTAGATAAATGTGGGTTTGGGATTTTTAGTTTTTGAGGCATTGTACACCAAACTGACCTTGGTCTCATATCTGCCCTGTTCGAGAGATGGCGGCCGGAGACCAATACTTTTCATTTAAACTGTGGAGAAATAACAATAACGTTAGAGGATATTCACTTTATTTTTGGGTTACCAGTGGTGGTCAAACCCTTAATGTGTCCTCTATTTGACACCACTTTGAATTATTTTAGGGATTGTTTTGGAGATGAATTAACTGGTGAATATGTTAGCTTAAAAAAGTGAAGTGCAATTTCATTAGTGTGGTTGCACGAATATTTTAATAATTGTCCTGAGAATGCAAGTAAAGATGTCATAGGTCAACACACAAAGGGCTACATGTCGTGTTTGTGTGGGGAAATATTATTCCCAAATAGGAATAAGAATAGTGTGCACCCAAGATATATGTCTTTTATTGACAATGCTGAAGATTATGTCACTTACACCTAGGAGCGGCAGTGTTAGGATATCTGTACAGGGCTTTATATACTGCTAGTAGGAAAGGAGTTAAATACATTAATGGTTGTGTAACATTATTACAAATTTGGGCCTATGAGCGTGTACATAGGGTTACCTAAGGCTTTAGCATGGTCATATTTTGGAACCCACGATTACCTTTATAACAACCAAGAAAATCAGATTATAATATAAATTAATTTTAATTGAATAAAATTATATTATATGTTATTTATAACGAGTAAGCAAGATGAATGTTATTCTATAACCTAAAAGAGGAATAAGATAGTAGTATCCCAGCTAAGTGCTAGAAATAAGGTATTTGAATTTGTAAGACGAAAATAAAAGCTTTTCGAGAAATTCTTCAAAAAACATTATTCATCCATTTTTGCTCGGGAATTATTTTTGAACTTCCGGAAAATACGTAACGATAGAATGATAAGGAATAATGGATTATCTAATAATAATTCAGTTATGACAAATGCAGTTTTTTGCCTGCGTACTAAGTTCAAGAATTTTAGGGCAAGTGAAGATTTGGATAAATGATGGTTGTATAATAAGAAAGTTATTATATGAGAGAATGAATACGAGTATAATATAAGGTATTGTACAAGTATATACAAAAGATAATATAACGTACAAAGATTAATGCTATACGAACTAGTATACGAGAATTATATGGTAATATCACAAACCATTATTAATGGACTTGTAGGATTGGAATGTTAACTTTGGCAAGCCCAAGTGAAATATGTTGAGGCCAAATGACAAACCTAATAAAGGCCCAAAGATAATTTAATTCAAGCCCAAGGTTAAGCCCAAATTGAATTAAATTTAAGCCCGAACCAAGAACCGAACTCGTGGATCAAACCGATGGGTCACCAGGTGAGTAAAACCCATGGGGCAACCCATGTGGGCCCCCCATAGTGAGTCATAGCCAGCCACTTGGTGGCTAAGCAAGAGAGATAGATTTGGTTACAAGTTTGGAATAGTAAGGAGGTGGAATGGTAAGGAGGTTGGGTGGCATTTTGACCATTGTGCCCTCACTTTGCCAATTCTATAAATAGAGAGCTTAGTTGGTCATTTGTTGGTTGTTTAATTTCACCAACATCTTAGAGCATTGTATTGAAAGAGAGAAGTGAGAGCTATTTCAACTAATTTAAGAAGAAGAAGAAAGCTAGAACCTAAAAAAGGTAAGGAAACTTTAACTTTAATCTTCATCTCTTCAATTATAACTTTGATAGAAAAGTGATTATTGGTGGAGTATGTGTCTTAAGAAGTAACAAGGATGGTTATTAGTGGACTTTAAACATTAATAATCATGTTACAAGTGAAATCATAATCAAAGAAGTAAGAACTAATGAAGAACACGTGAAAATTTATCACATGTTATTGATGGACAAGTTTAAAACCATAGTGTATAGGATTAGATGATATATGCTTGGTTAGGATTGTGACGCCCCCAAATCCGGGTATCTTCCAACCCGACAGATGGTGCTACACGGTGCTACAGTTCACACATACATTCAATTGAAATATCTCAAAAGAGTGAATATGTCTTCCATATATTACAAAATAATATTTCCCTTCCCAGGTTCTTTGTAACCATTACATATGTTTATCGTCATAGTATCAAATAATTACAAAGTTCATACTATGCTATTACAAAGACAACTTAATTGTCTGCCTTAGCCTTTCCTTTATCCTTACTGGATCCTTCAGTCCGTTCAATCTTAGTTGCATTCATATGGTTCAAGCAAGGGTGAGCATAACTAGCTCAGCAAGTATGACAATTTCATTTGAGCAATAGGTTTGAATCATATGAATTATATATCTTCTATAACTAAATCAATAGTTATGAAGTACTATAGATAATTCAAAATAGCACTTCTCTTTTCTTTAAAACGTTTAACAATGAACAACATAGGTTAAACATCAATTTTGGTCCAAGACCTTGAGCATTTAATTCTTTCTTTAAAAAGGACAACCCGACACCAAGTTCGTAAGTCCGACATTTCTTACGAGCACGTCTAGGTGATCAGCCTATAGTACTCAATGTTGTACAATACTACTTTATTAAACATATCTACATTTAAGTTTTGGCAACCTCACGTGCCTATCGATTGACGACAAAACAATTGTTTATTCATACTCAGTCTTTCTTCAAAATTTATACCAAAACAGTTGGCATAAGATATCAACATTAATATCATTTTGATAGATTATAAGGAAATACACAAAACACATTAAGTCTAGCCGAAAGAATTGGCTTTGAATTTGTTATATATCAATTCAAGCGTAGGATACTTGAATCATAAAACTTGTCCAAAAAGAACATAGACAAGGGTTTAAAACACTTTCCTTCAGCGTCTTCTACAGTTAATTCACTTTTCTTTTGAGTCTTTAAGGGTTCTACAATACATAATTACATAATATACCACATTAGGTCATAAACAAGCATCAAGTATTCTCACTAACCTATCTTCCCCTTCTTCCCATTCTAATCATTTATTAGATTAGTTAACGTTCATTACGGTTTATCGTATTTCTTTGTGTTTACATTCTTGTAATCTTTCGTCAACTTTTAATAGTTAATCTAAGGTTTTAATCATCCTTAATGATGTTATTTTAAGTTAATTAATGGTAATAATTCACCTTCAATCAACTTCCCTTCCTTTACATTCATTATCTTTCTTTACTGTCTCATCTCTAGTATTGGCGCTGCGGTGCTAGCTTCCTATGTATGTCTCGCGTTGCGGCTCAAGTTAGTAGTGTCTGGGACTTGGTCACGGCCCTGCGACGCCAAACTCTTCAATAAGTGTCGTGCTGCGGCACGACTTAACAGTATGTGGGATTCTATTTTGGCACTGCGACGCCAACTTCACAAGCTTAGGTGGCGCTGCGGCGCCAACCCTGAGCCTCAGAGAAATTTTTAAGTTTTTCTAACTGCAATCCTTTCCGGGCTCATAACTTAATCGTTATAAATCAGAATTGGCTCGTTCAAAAGCTGCTATCTAACATATCTTGTGTACTACGATTTCATGAGGACATCTTACATTTTTGAATCCGTTAATACTAAATTAACATTTTAAGTTCTTTATTATGCGTTCGTTAAAATTTCGTGAACGTTTATAGCTCGTTTCTTCGTTTTAAGTCGGAATTCGACCATTCTTGAGTCTGCAACTCTCAAATGCAAAGTTATACTATACGCCATTGAAAACTAAGGTTTTTGAGTTAAACGACAACTTTTGACTTTCATTCCGAGAATTTCACGATTTCGACGATTATCGTCTAATCTCGTAAATTTCGCCATAACTTCGTTACTTGAGATTTTTACTCCGTTTACAATGGATTCATTCCATCATTCTAACATCCTAACCAAGCATATATCATCTAATCCTATACACGATGGTTTTAAACTTGTCCATCAACAACATATGATAATTTTTCATGTATTCTTCTTCATTAGTTCATAATTTTATGATTATGATTCCACTTGTAACATGGTTATTAATGTTTAAGTCCACTAATAGCCATCCTTGTTACTCCTTATGATACATGCTCCATCAATATTCACTTCTCTATCAAAGTACAATTGAAGAGATAAAGAATAATGATCTAAGAATTGCTTACCTTTGTTGTTCTGACATGATTCTTCTTCTTTTTCTCCTTCTTAGATTAGTAAGACAACTTCTCACTTTTCTCTTAATATAATTAGCTCTAAGATATTGGTGATTTGAACAAGGCAACAAATGACCAACAAAGCTCTCATATTTATAGATTTCCAAAGTGGGGGCAAAATGGTCCAATACCCCACCTCCTTACTATTCCCACCTCCTAAACTAATCTTCCAAAGCAAGCTAGCCCACCACCTTATTTGGCCAGCCATGACTCACCATGGGGGCCCCATGGGGTTTTTTTGACCCGGTAACCCGTTGGTTCGATCCACAGGTCCGGTTCTTGATTCAGACTTAGGTTTAATTAACTTTGGGCCTAACATTGGGCTTGCATTACTTAGCTTTGGGCCTTAACAATAATTCACTTGGGCTTTCCCAATACACAAGAAAATCTTATTAGTCCATTATAAATGGCTTAAGCTTTTAAAGTATAATTCTCGTATTCTTCTTGTATACTAGTTCGTATAATCATTCATCATATACATTATATTATCTTTCGTATATACTTGTATAATATAACGTATCATACTCGTATTCATTACCTCGTATAATAACTTTCTTATTACACGATCATCACTATTCAAATTCTTTATTTTCCTTAACATTATTGAATTTAGTACGCTGGCAAAAAACTGCATTTGTCATAACGAAATTATTATTACATAACCCATCTTTCCTTATCATTCTATCGTTACGTATTTTCCAAAAGTTCAAAATTAATTCCCGAGCAGAAATGGATGCATAGTGTTTTTCAGAGAATTTCTCGAAAAGCTTTTATTTTCATCTTGGAAATTCAAACACCTTAATTCTATCACGTAGCCAAAATACTACGACATTATACCACTTTTAGGTTATAGAATAACCTTAATCTTGCTTACTCGTTATAAATAACATATCTTATAATTTTATTCAGTATTTATTCAAATTAAAATTATTTTACAATTAATCCAATTTTCTCGGTCGTTACATTCTCCCCTCCCTTATAAGGATAATGTCCCCAGAATCTCATCATAAATTAGTTAAACAACAGAGGTTAATTCTTCTTCATCTTTTCTTCAAGTTCCCACATTGCTTATTCGGCATCGTGGTTTCTCCATACTACATTCACCGAAGGTATAACTTTATTCCTCATAACTTGCTCTTTTCTATTAACGATTTGAATAGGCATTTTCTCATACGTCAAATCTTTCCCCACATGAATAGGCTCATACTCTACTACGTGCTTATAATCTGGCTTATAAGGACGTAACACAGATACATGAAACACATTGTGTATACGTTCTAGGTCTAGAGGTAATGCTACCATGTAAGCTACCTTTCCTACCCTTTTTAATATCTCGAAAGGTCCTATAAACCTTGGACTTAACTTTCCCTTCTTCCCAAAGCGTATCTTTCCTTTCCAGGGAGATACCTTTAGAAACACATACGAGCCTACTTCAAACTCCCTTCTCATTCGATGAACATCTACATACTTTTTCTGTTTGTCTTGAGCTGCTACAAATCGTAGTCGTATCAACTTAACTATATCCCCTGTTTGTTGTACCAATTCAGGTCCTAGCATTCGGCGTTCTCCTACTTCATCCTAACACAATGATATTCTGCACTTCCTTCCGTAAATAGCTTCGTAAGGCGGCATGCCTATGCTTGCATGAAAACTATTGTTATATGCAAACTCTACTAGCGGTAGATAATCGTCCCAACTACCTTTGAAATCCATAACGCAAGATCTCAACATATCTTCTAGCGTCTAAATTGTTCTTTCACTCTGCCCATCTGTTTGCGGATAATAAGTTGTACTTAACTTCAACTGCGTTCCCATCTGTTCTTACAAACTTCTCTAAAAATTTGATGTGAATCGTGGATCACGATTTGATACAATCAAAACTGGTACTCCATGCCTAGAAATAATTTTCTTAACATAGAGTTTAGCTAACTAATCTAAGTTAAACTTGACTCTTATTGGCAAAAAGTGACCCGACTTCATCAAACAGTCCACTATTACCCAAATAGCGTCATACCTTTTCTGTGTAGTTGGAAGTCCCACCACAAAATCCATCGTGATATGCTCACACTTCTATTCCGGAATTTCCAATGACTATAACAAGCCGCTTGGTCGTTGTTGTTTGGCCTTAACTTTTTGACAAGTTAAGCACCTACTTACATATTATGGTATCTCTCTCTTCATGTTCGGCCACCAAAAACTCTGTCGAAGGTCTTGATTTATCTTAGTACTACCAGGATGAAAACAGTCTTCACACTTCTCAGTCCATACGTACATCACTATCTTCCTTGTTAAATTAGTCAACGGAGTAGCTATCTTCGAAAAATCTTGGATAAATCTTCGATAGTAACCTGCTAACCCTAGGAAACTCTATACCTCAGTTGGCATTTTCGATTGTTCCCAATTAATCACTGCTTCCACCTTCGTTGGGTCTACTAAAATTCCATCTCGGTCGATAACATGTCCTAAAAATTGTACCCTTTCTAGCCAAAATTCACACTTAGTGAATTTCGCATATAACTTCTCCTTCCTTAGTGTCTCCAAAACTAATCTTAGGTGTTCAGCGTGATCTTCTGACGTCTTAGAATAGACTAGAATATCATCGATAAACACTACAACGAACTTGTCTAAATATTATTTGAACACTCTCTTCATCATATCCTTAAATGCAGCTGGTGCATTCGTCAACCCAAATGACATCAAAAAAAACTCGTAATGGTCGTAATGAGTCCTGAATGTCGTCCTAGGTACATCCTCCTTCCTAACTTTTAACTGATGATACCTCATTCGTAAATCTATCTTAGAAATAAACTTTGCCACTTTCAATTGATCAAAGAGATCATCGATCTTGGGCAATGGGTATTTATTCTTTATAGTAAATTTATTCAGCTCTCGGTAGTCGATACAAAGTCTCAACGATCCGTCCTTCTTCTTCACAAACAGTACCGGTGCTCCCCACAGCGAAACACTCAGTTGAATATATTTTCTATCCAACAGTTCTTGTAATTGAACCATCAATTCCTTCATCTCCATTGGCGCCATATGGTACGGTGCCTTTGAAACTGGTGTCGCTCCTAGAACAATATCTATTACGAATTCGATCTCCCTATCCGGTGGAAGACCTGGTAATTCGCTTGGAAATACATCCACGAATTCTTTGACTTTAGGTATTTGATCCATCGTTGCTCCAACTCTCTGGGTATTAACAACATGGCAGAAAGAACCTACACATCCCTTCCTCAATAATTTCATAGTTTGTGTCAAGGTAAGACAACACGAACGTCCCGACAATTTATTACCATAAAACACTATACGAGGCTGTGTCAACGTTCTACTGTTTACACATTTCTTTTGACAATCTATAATTGCACCATGGTTAAACAACCAATCCATCTCAAGAATTACATTGAATTCTCCCAACTTTATCGGTATCAAATCTACCGATAATTTATAACCTCGTATTTCTACAAAACAACGCCTATGAATATTTTCAATAGGAATTATTTCTTCATTTGCTACCTTAATATTCAAAGGTATAGGCAATATTTCGGGAAGTAATCCTAATTGTTTAGTAAAATCGCATGCTATAAAAGAACAAGTAGCACCTGAATCAAATAACACAAAAACATTTATATCGTTGATTGGGATAATACCTACAACTACATCCCATGATGCAACTGCATCTTGGACCGTCATATTTAAGGTGCGGGTCATCGGCCTACTCGTCTGAGCTGGACCACTACTAGCTAACTTACCACTATTAGTGCCCTTATTCCCATCCATCCCCTTCTTTAGGCAATTCTTCGCCATGTGATCAGTTGATCCACATACGAAACATCCGTGATTCTTCTTCGAACTTGGACAATTAGGCGAAATGTGCCCTTCTTATCCACAGTTGAAACACACCACTTTTCCTTTGAGACAGACTCCTAAGTGAGTCTTCCCACAGTTCTTGCACGCCTTTATCCTCTTCTTAGGATCTCCTTAACCTCGGTATTCCCAGAGTTAAAACCCTTCCCCTTCTGCCCGTTGCCACTCCCGCTGGCTCCCTCGATTTTCACTCCCCCTTCTACTTTTCCCTTGTTCTTCTTCTCTCTGTGGTATTGGCTTAAAGCCTCATTACTACCCTCGACAATTATTGCCTTCTATATTTAGGTTCCAAAGGAGTTACTTTGAAACACCGATATCCGGCTATAGAGCCAGGGTTTCAAGCCCTGCTCGAATCTCCTCGCCTTCCTTACCTCTGTATCCACCTGATATGGAGCAAACCTCGCCAGTTCATTGAACTTGGCAGCATATTGGGAAACAATCATATCCCCTTATTTCAACTATAAGAACCTCATCTCCATCCTTCCTTGCATACTCGTTGGAAAATAGTTCTCGAAGAAAATCTCCTTGAACCTAGTCCACGTTATATTCTCCACTCCAGCCCTAGTCTGGTTCGCCTCCCACCAGAAGTTGGCCTCTCCCTCATCATGTAGGTGGCAAAAGAAACCTTCTGCCCCTCTTCGACATTTGCAATAACAAAAGCCTTTTCAATCTCTTTTACCCAAGTTTGGGCTTCTATAGGGTCTGTAGTTCCTTTGAACTCCGGCGGACCTACACTCTTAAAATCCTTAAACGTAGTAGCACGTACTACCGCAGGATTTACGGGTATATTAGCCCCATTTTGATTAAAGGTAACTGTTAATAAATTAACAAACTCCTGCATTGGGTTAACCGGTTCCCCTTCCGGTTGATTCCCAATTGATTCTTGATTTCGTTGTCTTCTTCTTGGCAGCATCTTTCTGTTACAATGAATAACACTTCATTATTACTTTCTTCTTGTTAATTAGTCATTATTCATTTTTTTTAAAAAAAATAATTCAAACTCATTGCATAACATGTTGAATAAAAGGCTTATATTGATATGCTTCTTCCTTGTAGTATAATACTACACTGTTCATCATTACATAGCCTTGGCTGATTACATTTCTATCCCGCAATTACTTTCCAAAATTTGGAATTTACCAAAAGACTACCCTTTGATTATACAAAAGAGGGTTTTACGTCACTATATAGATACAACATATGCACATATCTAAACCTACACTAGTTACTAACTAGATTACAATTACCTAATTGCATTCTCATAATCTGCATCGTTAAAACTGGCTATCACATCTCGACTGATAGTATGCCGAGTTTACCCTGCCTCCACAGGATACTCAGCAACTTGCCGCTGATAATCCTCAGAGAACTCTTATAAATATAGGACATTCTACTGATCTTCTGCTTCTTAACCTTTAGCTTTTGCCTAAGCTCAAAGGCCTGGTGTTTTAGCTCATGGACCTTATCCTTTTCAAAAACCTTCTCGTCGTGCTCTTCCTCCCACATCGTCTCCATGTCTTTCTTATTTGCCAAGATGTCATGCATTTCCTCCTTCAATTCTTTCACCACTTTCCCCAACTGGATATTCCTATCCAACACCGTCATAAACAATGCCTTCATTGACTCCCCCGGAGTCATCTCCTCTGTAGGTACTACCGTTTAAACGATACCACATCTACCTCCTCCTCTTACATACCATCGAACAAGGATGTAAATCCTAAATTCTCATAATCTTCTGACTCAATCACCATCACCACTGGCAACTCAGCTACATGTGTTGGTAAAATCTCTACTTGATTTACAGACTCTTCACTAACCACATGTATATCTCTATACATCGTGTTATCTCCTAACATCTACAACACAACAAATTATCTTGATTAGTACACCACATTAGAATAGTATAAATACATATCACATTTAATACAATTTTAGGGTTAATTTCATCTTTTACTTCTTTAACTCTTCTTAAGGTTATGGCTTAAGGTTCTTTACCCCCTTTAAATATTATAACCTACAGCTCTGATACCAACCTGTGACGCCCCCAAATCTGGGTATCTTCCAACCCGACAGATGGTCCTACACGGTGCTACAATTCACACATATATTTAATTAAAATATATCAAAAGAGTGAATATGTCATCCATATATTACAAAATAATATTTCCCTTCCCAGGTTCTTTATAACCATTACATATGTTTTTCGTCATAGTATCAAATAATTACAAAGTTCATACTATGCTATTACAAAGACAACTTATTTGCCTGACTTAGCCTTTCCTTTATCCTTACTGGATCCTTCAGTCCGTTCAGTCTTAGTTCCATTTTTATGGTTCAAGCAAGGGTGAGCATAACTAGCTCAGCAAGTATGACAATTTCATTTGAGCAATAGGTTTAAATCATATGAATCATATATCTTCTATAACTAAATCAATAGTTATGAAGTGCTATTGATAATTCAAAATAGCACTTCTCTTTTCTTTAAAATGTTTGACAATGAACAACATAGGTTAAACATCGATTTTGGTCCAAGACCTTGAGCATTTCATTCTTTCTTTAAAAAGGATAAAGTCCGTAAGTCCGACATTTCTTACGAGCACGTCTAGGTGATCAGCCTATAGTACTCTATGTTGTACAACAATACTTCATTAAACGTAACTACATTTAAGCTTTGGCAACCTCGCGTGTCTGTCGATTGACGACAAAATATCTGTTTATTCATACTCAGTCTTTCTTCGAAATATATACCAAAACATTTGGCATAAGATAGCAACATTAATATGATTTTGATATATTATAAGGAAATTCACAAAACACATTAAGTCTAGTCGAAAGAATTGGCTTTGAATTCGTTATACATCAATTCATGTGTAGGATGCATGAATCATAAAACTTGTCCAAAAGGAACATAGACAAGGGTTTAGAACACTTGCCTTCAGCGTCTTCTACAGTTAATTCACTTCTCTTTCGAGTCTTTAAGGGTTCTACAATACATAATTACATAACATACCACATTAGGTCATAAACAAGCATCAAATATTGTCACTAACCTATCTTCCCCTTCTTCCCGGTGTAATCATTTATTAGATTAGTTAACGTACATTACGGTTTATCGTATTACTTTGTGTTTACATTCTTGTAACCTTTTGTCAACTTTTAATAGTTAATCTAAGGTTTTAATCATCATTAATGATGTTATTTTATGTTAATTAATGGTAATAATTCACCTTATATCAACTCCCTTTCCTTTACATTCATTATCTTTCTTTACTGTCTCATCTCTTGTACTGGCGCTGCAGCGCCAGCTTCCTATGTATGTCTTGCGCTGCAGCGCGCGTTAGCAGTGTCTGGGACTTGGTCACGGCGCTGCGACGCCAAACTCTTCACTAAGTGCCACGCTGCGGCGCGACTTAACAGTATGTGGGATTCCGTTTTGGCGCTGCGGTGTCAACTTCACAAGCTTGGGTGGCGCTGCAGTGCAGGCCCTGAGCCTTAGAGAAATTTTTAAGTTTTTCTAATTGCAATCCTTTCCGGGCTCATAACTTAATCGTTATAAATCGGAATTGGCTCGTTCAAAAGCCGCTATCTCGCATATCTTGTGTACTACAATTTCATGAGGACATCTTACATTTTTGAATCCGTTAACACTAAATTAATATTTTAAGTTCTTTATTACGCGTTCGTTAAACGTTCGTGAACGTTCATAGCTCATTTCTTCGTTTTAAGTCAGAATTTGACCATTCTTGAGTCCGCAACTCTCAAATGCAAAGTTATACTATACACCATTGAAAACTAAGGTTTCTGAGTTAAACAACAACTTTTGACTTTCATTCCGAGAATTTCACGATTTCGACGATTATTGTCTAATCTCGTAAATTTGTCATAACTTCGTTACTTGAGATTTTTACTCCGTTCAAAATGGATTCATTCCATCATTCTAAAATCCTAACCAAGCATATATCATCTAATCCTATACACGATGGTTTTAAACCTGTCCATCAACAACATATGATAATTTTTCATGTGTTCTTCATTAGTTCATAATTCTATGATTATGATTCCACTTGTAATATGGTTATTAATGTTTAAGTCCACTAACAGCCGTCCTTGTTACTCCTTATGATACATGCTCCATCAGTTTTCACTTCTCTATCAAAGTACAATTGAAGAGATGAAGAATAAGGATCTAAGAATTCCTTACCTTTGTTGTTCTAACTAAATTCTTCTTCTTTTTCTTCTTCTTGGATTAGTAAGACAACTTCTCACTTTTCTCTCAATATTATTAGCTCTAAGATATTTCTAATTTGAACAAGGCAACAAATGACCAACAAAGCTCTCATATTTATAGATTTCCAAAGTGAGGGAAAAATGGTCAAATATCCCACCTCCTCAACCAATCTTCTAAAGCAAGCTATCCCACCTCCTTATTTGGCCATCCATGACTCACCATGGGAGGCCCACATGGGTTGTCCTATGGGTTTTTCTCACCTGGTGACCCATCGGTTCGATCCACGGGTCCGGTTCTTGGTTCGAGCTTAGGTTTAATGAACTTTGGGCCTAACGTTGGGCTTGCATTACTTAGCTTTAGGCCTTAACAATAGAAACTTGGGCTTGCATTCTCGTATTCTTCTCGTATACTAGTTCGTATAATCATTCATCATATACGTGATATTATCTTTCGTATATACTTGTATAATACATCGTACCGTAATCGTATTCATTACCTCGTATAATAACTTTCTTATTACACGATCATCACTATTCAAATTCTTTACTTTCCTTAACATTCTCGAATTTAGTACGCAGGCAAAACTTCGTTTGTCATCACGAAATTGTAGTTACATAACCCATCTTTCCTTTTCATTCTATCGTTACGTATTTTCTGGAAGTTCAAAATTAATTCCCGAGCAGAAATGGATGAATAGTGTTTTTCCGAGAATTTCTCGAAAAGCTTTTATTTTCGTCTTGGAAATTCAAACACCTTAATTCTATCACGTAGCCAAAATACTATGACATTATGCCACTTTTAGGTTATAGAATAACCTTCATCTTTCTTACTCGTTATAAATAACATATATTATAATTTTATTAAGTATTTATTCAAATTAAAATTATTTAACAATTAATCTGATTTTCTCGGTTGTTACATTCTCCCCCCTTATAAGGATTCTGTCCCCAGAATCTCGCCATAAATTAGTCAAACAACTGAGATTAATTCCTCTTCATCTTTTCTTCAAGTTCCCACGTTGCTTCTTTGGCATCGTGGTTTCTCCATACTACCTTCACCGAAGGTATAACTTTATTCCTCAGAACTTGCTCTTTTCTATTAACGATTTGAACATGCATTTCCTCGTACGTCAAATCTTTCTCTACATGAATAGGCTCATACTTTATTATGTGCTTATAATCTAGCTTCTAAGGACGTAACACAGATACATGAAATACATTATGTATACGTTCTAGGTCTGGAGGTAATGCTACCATGTAAGATACCTCTCCTACCCTTTTTAATATCTCGAAAGGTCCTATAAACCTTGGACTTAACTTTCCCTTCTTCCCAAAGCGTATCTTTCCTTTCCAGGGAGATACCTTTAGAAACACATATGAGCCTACCTCAAACTCCCTTCTCATTCGATGAGCATCTGCATACTTTTTCTGTCTGTCTTGAGCTGCTACCAGTCGCAATCGTATCAACTTAACTATATCCACTGTTTGTTATACCAATTCAGGTGCTAGCATTCGGCGTTCTCCTACTGTGACAACCCAAGAATTTGGATATTTATAAAATCTTAAAATGTTAATTTAAGGTTAAATAATAAACCTAGACATAAAATAAGTGAATGGATTTGAGATTTTCGGAAAGGAATTTTGTGAATTTAAAATTTTTATGATGAATTATTTAGGATTAAGGGTTTAGGTGTATATGTTCTGTGAATATGATTGTATATGTGAAGTATGTGAGTGATTAAATAAATATGTATATATTTATTTAATATATAAATAAAATGAATGAGAAAATTATATAACATAATATTATATATTAGGAATGAGAATTAAATGGCCTAAGGGTTATAACAAGTGTAAAATACTAGTATTTAAATTTTATATTAGTATGCTAATCTAAGAGATTAATTTTATTATCTCATTTTATTAATTATTTTAAACCTAGATTAATTGGGTTACATAATTAAATTATCTAAGTATTTAAATTCCATAATGAGTGATTTAGAAACTCTAATTAAATAACTAGGGTAAGAGAAATTAAATGTGTTGGACATATGATATTTTAAGTGGTCCAAATAAATTAAATAGGAGCCCAAATCATTAAGGGATTGACCAAAATTTTGTGGCCATTTAGATCATTTAATTAGTAAATGTATCAAATAAAAACAAGAGCAAAAAAATAAAAAAATGTGGCATTATTCGGATGGAAGGAGGGAGTATTATAGTATGTGGTAATTTGTTTTTACAAGCCATGTGTCACCTTAATAATATAGCCACCTTATTCCCAAGATTTTGGCAAGGAATGTGAAGATATGGAGAAGATATGGGAGAGAAAAGAAATAAATAAATAAATAAAATAAAAAGCCAAATAGAAGGGTTAATTGCACCGGGTAAAGGAGGGATTAAAAGCATGTGGAGTAAAAAAATTTGAAAGCTTCATTTAACACTCTTCCCTTATGTGTCAACCTAAGCTCTAGCTCATTTAATGTTTGTTTAGCAAAGCAAGGAAGTTAGGATATGCAAGAGATAGAGAAGGAGAGAGGAGTCAGGTGGAAGAATGGAGTATTAGCATATGCTAAATAATTTTTGCCACATTGCATATCTTCTAAAATTCTTTAAGATAGGAAAGAGAAAGAGAAAATATTTGGATAGATATTCAAGCGAGAAGAGAGAGAGAATGAGAGTTAGCAAAAGAAAACTAGAAACAGAGAGATAGAGAGAGAGAGGGATATCGGCAGCCCCATGATGGATAAAGAAAGGAAAATTTCCATGCCTCCTAGCTTCATAATCTAGTGTGGAAAAGAAGGATGAAAGCCATGAATCTAGGTATAAACCCTAACTTCAAGCTTTATGTACTTTTATTTTATGGTTTGATGAAGTTGTGTTTTTCAAATTAAAAACTTTAGATCTACATATTTTATGGTGTGTTATATGTAGATCTAGACATTTTAGGTGTTACAAGTTTGATCCAAAGAAAGAAAAGTAAAACAGTTTTTAAAACTAAGAGAAACTAGTGGACTACTGCCCCTATAATGAAGATTCGGGGTTAGTTAGGATGATCAAAAAATTCTGGGCTTTTTATATGTTGTAGTACACTGAATAAACTTTCCATAGACTCCGAAATGGACTAAATCCGACATCGGAGGAGAGAGTTATGACATTTCAAAGTAGTAGTGTCAAAACTGTCCAACAAGTGCGGTGCCGTTCACTTGAATGGAATTTCTGGGCTGATATGTTCGGAATCTGGAAAAACATCAGTAGGGAAGAGTTGTAGTCCCGGAAGTTAGCTTCGCGTGGGCTCAAGAATCGCCTAAAAATGTTTTAAAACGAAAAAGTTATGACTGTTTTAGCGAAAGAGGATAAATCTGGGAAAAAGACGAAACTGTTGCGAGTGGACATTTTTGTGGTCTGTTTTAGGCTGCCTAAGAGGTCCAAAATTACTGGGTTATATTTTTTAAAAATACTTTGGTATACCATGTATAACATATCCAAAGTTGGAAACTTTTTGATAAACGAGCAAGGCGTGAGAAAATCGCAAAATTGGCTACTCGCTAAGCACTGCAGTAGCAGTTGCTGGGCAGCAGCTGCAGGCAGTGCCTAGCAGCGTCGACGCCTGCTCTGCAGCTGGCTGCTGAAGCCATTTTTTTGAACCCTGTTTCGAATAGTTTCTGTTGTTCGTTTTGGCAGTTAAAATTTTTTCTAAAATACTATGACATGAGGTCTATAACATGCCCAAAATTTCTCAGTTATATGACTTAGGATTTGAAAATTAAAAATGAGTAAACATGCATGTCAGGATTAAAATTTGAGTGAACGCCGAGCATCGGCGCGTCGAGCGACTTTGACGTTCGACGTTCCGAATCGCGTTCCGGCAAAATAATAAGTCATAATAAATCTAATAAAGTCCAACGGGATGAGATTTGGCTATAAATGATATTTTACGTCGATAAACTTCTTTTCAGGCATAAATAAAGCAATAAAAATATGTAATAAATATAAATTACATATTCAAGCAAAATAAAAATTAGGGTTGCCTATAAAATTATTTTGTGGTGCAACAAAGGGCGAGAAACCTTTAAAATTTTGTAATAATCATAAAAATAATATTTTGAGGTTTTCGGGGATCAAAAGGAGGTTTTTGAGCTAAGATTTTCTTAACGGAATATATATATTTAATATATAAAGCAAAAATGCGAATAATTATAAAACGAAAAATAAAGCAAATGTGCTAGCGGAATAAAATATATATATATGCGAAAACGGTCTGTGTTCACTTATGAATGGACAAAATAATATAAAAATTATTTAAATTAAAGAAATAATATAATAAATTGAGTTTTAGAATAAAAGCTATGCATTAGCTGTTTAAACTCCAAAATTTGCGAGTAAAGGTAAAAGATATTTTCTAAAATAGAATAAAAATAGATTTTAATTATTAAAAATACACAATAAATTTCTAAAAATTATTTTAAAGTATGAAAAATAGTTTTTAATTATTTTAAGTATATTTCGTAAATATTTAATATTTTTGGAATATAAATGGTATTTAATTTATTTAATTATAATATTAAATAAATTATTTAAAAATAGTTTTAATTCGTGAAAAATCATGAAAAATTATATTATGGTATTAAAAAATATTTTAAGTGACTTTTAATATTTTGTGATGAAATTCATTAATAAATTATTATTAATGGTAATTAGTTTATTTAATGAATATATTAAATAAATTAAGGAAATATAGAATTAATGATTTAAAAATTATATAAAAATGATTTAAGTGTTATAAAAATATTTTAAGTTATAAAATATAACTTTTGATATTTTGTCATGAAAATATTAATATTTTAATATTAATAGCAATTATCGGATAATGGATTTAACGGTTTAAAAATCATATAAAGGTGATTTTAAAGTATTAAAAATACTTTGTGATATTATAAATATATTATAATATTATGACGTGTATTTCATTAATAAATAAATATTAATGATAAAATAATTAAGTGATATTTAATTCATTTAAATATGTTTTTAATGATTGAAAAATCAAGATAACTGGTAATAATTATTTAAAAATTATTACAAGTCTGTGAAAAATATTTTTTGTGACGCCGCCAAAATTAGGTATACATCACCCATCTTGGGTAGCCAGATACATGGTACAGAATTCAAATACAACTTACTAATACAACTGTCGTGTACAATACGACAAAACATAAACTGTAAGTTTGAATACAAATATTGTTTTCTAGAGAGTATCCATACTCAAAAGGAGTCCTCATTACAATTATTATCACACTATTACATAGAATAATGAGGACTACTAATGTTATCATCTGGTCCATCACTCCGTTTTCTGACTCGTCCCAGCTATATTCTCATTTCCTGAAGAGAACCGTGAAAGAAAGGGTGAGCTCAACTAGCCCAGTAAGAAATATTATGACTAAGATAATGCAGAAAAATTATCATTAGTCTTCAACAATGTTAAACTGATAAAATACAATAGACATCAAGTTTAATTGCAGCGGATCAAGCAATCCATTAAAAGAGTCAAGTAGAGAATAAAATCTACTATCTTTTATGATTTAAAAGGTTTTTCATGACTTTTATCGCTGGGACTCAGCTTAATAAATAATCCACATCATCGAATCACCCCTGCACTACGGCAAAGGATATTCTTTAGTATCACGACCACGAATTATCCATGCATTACGGCTAAAGATAATCATATTTTCATCAACGGTCCTGATCATGCCATAAAATAATTCATCTCTGCACTACGGCCAAAGAGAATCCATAGCCATAATCATACTAAAAACTGTCTATCAATGCACTACGGGCCAATGAAAACTTTTTCCACATCATTTGTAATATTACGGTCATGATTACTCCGATTATTCTCTGGTCATAATCATACCAAGTCCATCTATGCACTACAGGCCACAGATGACTTTCAACATAATATAAACATGAGGATGATGACAATGATATAAGAATTCAATAAAACAAGTTCAAGAATTAATTTGTCCAGGAACCAATAATGTCAAATTGTCAACATGATACTTTTGTGTAGAGTAAAATTTAAGAATACTCAGAAGAATATTTCCATGAAAAGATACTAGATGAAGCGCAAATATCAAGGATATTCTACTAATTTCATGGCGTATAGAAGTAAAAACTTTAACCAACTGAGTATAATAAAGAATGGAATAACAAAAGAAATCACCATGCATGCGGTACATCTCATAGATAGGTTATTCCAACATAATAATAATAAAGGAACCAGGTTAGGTGAAATTCACACCGACAGGATGTTCCAAAAGAATAATAAAGACAGAACCAGGTCCGGCGTAAAACGCACAGACAGGATATTCCGACAGAATAATAAATATTGGAACCATGTCTGACGTAAAACACACAGACAGGATATTCCGACAGAATAATAAATAATGGAACCAGGTCCGGCGTAAACGCACAGACAGGATATTCTGACAGAATAATAAAGAACAAAATAATAGAAGAATTTCACCATGTATGCGGTACTTCGCATAAACAGGTTATTCCAACAGAATAATAAAAAATAGAATAACAGAAGTTTTCTTCATGAATACAAAAGAAATAACACCCCTTACAGGTACAACAAATAATATCCCTTACCTTTGAAAGAAGGGTATTCCGTCTGGTAGGGCGATGATATACTCAAAGAAAACTTGCATTACGCTCAAAGCTTTCTTAAACTCTAAATAAATACGCTCAAGATTATAGAAGAAGAACTATCTCTATAGTTTCTCTCTCTCTCTAGAGTTTCAGTAAATTCGTAAGAAAATAATGAAGGAATGAGCTTCTATTTATAGGAAAATAAAATGCATAGTAACTAATCCGTGAACGGTCCAGATTGATTTACTTTAATCTGACGGTCCATATTTAAAGAAAAATCTTTTAAATAAAATAGAATATATTCTATTTATAGAATAACTTTAATAAAATATTCTATTTTATATAAAAAGATGTTTCTGTTTTATTACGTTAATAATATGAATAAAACAAAACTTCATTATCGCTAAATAATTCATATTATTAATTGACAATAATTTAATCAAACTGAGTGACTTCTCACATAAGCATTAATAATCAATACCGTGTGCTACTATGCAATCACACGTATTATTGTACTTTTACTACCGAGTAGTTCAACAGTATCAACGGTAAAACTTCCGCCGTTATTTTTAATAAAATATTTTTGTCGTTTTCTCAATCCGACAATAATTCCGTTGTGGGGTCCACCAATAATTGTGCCGTCGTACGAATATTCTCCAACCAATCGAATATAATACAACAACTTGCATACTTTGTAAAATTTATAAATATTACCCACAACTATAACATTATCTCAAATTCACACCATAATATTTAAACAAATATTTCGAAAAAAAATTAAATCTTTATTCATAAAATCTGGGGTTTCACAATCTCCCCTCCTTATGAAATTTTGCCCTCAAAATTTACGTACGTACATGGTATGCCTAACAGATGAGGACACTTCGTCAGATTCTAACTCTTGAGGTATAACATTTGAGTGTTGAATACATTCATGATTTTAACAGGTACATCTTCATACGTTAAATTATCCGCTATCTCGTCCGGTTCTAAATCAATAATGTGGTTCGGGTCATCCACATATTTACGGAACATCAATACGTTAAAAAATGTTATGAACACGCGACATACTTAGCGGTAAAACGAGTCTATAAACCACAGTTCCTACTTGATCGAGAATTTCAAATGGGCCAATTAAATCGAGGGTTGAGATTTCTCTCTTCATCGATTCTTGCTTTTAGAATAACGCCCTCTTGAACCTTCTTCTTAGTATTCATCAGCTCCGGGTCCGTAGCTTGCACGGCTTTAACTTTATTGATTAAAGTCGATTCTAATCGTATATTCGTTATCTTCACGTGGGTCCTTACAGTCTTTAACTCTATCTTCATCATTTGTAGGTTATACGAAATGAGTCTTTGTGTTAACAACATCTCACTCGCATACGATCTTCTACTCAACATGTCAGCTACCACGTTCGCACTTCCACGATGATATTGAATGGTACGATCGTAATCTTCAACAACTCGAGCCAACGTCTTTGGCGCATAATACGTTCGTTTTAGTTGAAAAAAATATTTGAGGGTTTAAGAAATGGATTTTGTACTGGGGTCAATACAAAATTCGATTTCATGCTCTGGAGTAGGCTAAGACGTCTTCAAGAATACGTCAAGAAATTTATTAACAATAGAAATATCATTCAAAACTGTGACCATCATCAAAGACTTGGATAACACGTCACATTGATACCTATCAACGTGCCATCGTCATTCACAACATCTCCTACAGAAAGTCTGACTTCGGTGCATTCCACATAAGGAAGTCATCAGCGAAAGGCTCGGGGCTCTTTATGTGACGCCCCCAAAATTAGGTATACATCATCACCCATCTTAGGTCGTCAGATACATAGTACAGAATACAAACACAACTTACTAATACAACTGTCGTGTACAATACGAAAAACATAAACTGTGAGTTTAAATACAAATATTATCTTCTAGAGAGTATTCATACTCAAAAGGAGTCCTCATTACATTTATTAACACAATATTACATAGAATAGTGAGGACTACTAACTAATACTATCATTCAGACCATCACTCCGTTCCCCGACTTGCCCCAGCTACGTTTTCATTTCCTGAAGAGAACAGCGAAAGAAAGGGTGAGCTCAACTAGCCCAGTAAGAAATATTATGACTAAGATAATGCAGAATAAATTATCATTAGCCTTTAACAATGTTAAACTGATAAAATATATTAGACATCAAGTTTAACTACAGCGGAACAAGCAATCCATTAAAAGAGTCAAGTAGAAAATAAACTCTACTATCTTTTATGATTTAAAAGGTTTTTTCAACACTGTGATCGCTGGAACTCAGCTTAATAAAATAATCCACATCATCGAATCCCCTGCACTACGGGCAAGGATATTCGTGTATTCATTAATGGTCATGATCATGCCAACAACTGTCCATCAACGCACTACGGGCCAATGAGGACTTTTACCATATCATTTGTAACATTACGGTCATGATTATACCGAATAATCCCTGGTCATAATCATACCAAGTCCATCTATGCACTACAGGCCACAGATGACTTTTAACATTTTATAAACATGAGGATGATGACAATGATATAAGAATTCAATAAAACAAGTTCAAGAATTAATTTATCCAAGAACTAACAACGTCCAAATTGTCAACATGATACTGCTTTGTGGAGTAAAATTCAAGAATGCTTAGAAGAATATTTTCTTGAAAAGATACTCGATGAACCGCAATTATCAAGGATATTCCACTAATTTCATGGATTATAAAAGTCAAAACTTTAACCAACTGAATATAATAAAGAATGGAATAACAAAAGAAATTACCATGCATGCAATAGACCGCACAGACAGGTTATTTCAACAGGAAAAATAATAATGGAACCAGGTCATGCGTAAACGCACCGACATGATATTCCGACAGAATAATAAATAATGGAACCAGGTCCGGCGTAAACGCACAGACAGGATATTCTGACATTATAATAAATAATGGAACCAGGTCCGGCGTAAACGCACAGACAGGATATTTTGACAGAATAATGAATAATGGAACCAGGTCCGGCGTAAAACGCACAGACAGGATATTCCGACAGAATAATGAATAATGGAACAGGTCCGGCGTAAAACGCATAAACAGGATGTTCTAACAGAATAATAATAAAAACGAAACCAGGTCCGGTGTAAAATACACAGACAGGATGTTCCAACAGAATAACAGAAGAATGTCACCAAGTATAGGGTAGACCGCGTATACAGGTTATTCCAACAGAATAATAAAAAATGAAATAACAACAGTTCTCTTCATGAATAAGAAAGAATAACACCTCTTACCGTTTTAAAGAAGAGCTGAAATAAGAAAGTAGTTAAGTAGCAAATACTCTTCTTCTCTATCTCTATAGTTTCTCTCTATAGTTTCTCTCTCTAGAGTTCAGTGAAGTGAATTGTAAGAAATAATGAGGAATGAGTGCTATTTTAGAATAGAATGATGCATAGTAACCATGAACGGCAGATGGATTTTACTTTAATCTGACGGTCCATTTATTTAAAGAAAATCTTTTAAATAAAATATAATATATTTATTTATAGAATAACTTTAATAAAGTATTCTGTTTTATATAAAAAGATATTTCTGTTTTATTACGTTAATAATACGAATAAAACAAAACTTCATTATCGCTAAATAATTCATATTATTAACTGACAATAATTGAATCAAACTGAGTGACTTCTCACATAAGCATTAATAATCAATACGCGTGTGCTACTATGCAACCACACATATTACTGTACTTTTACTACCGAGTAGTTCAACAGTATCAATGGTAAAACTTCTGACGTTATTTTTAATAAAATATTTTTGTCGTTTTCTCAATCCGACAATAATTTCGTTGTGAGGTCCACCAATGATTATGTCGTTGTACGAATATTCCCTGTTAAAACGAATATTCCCCGACCAATCGAATATTATATATAACAACTTGCGTACTTTGCAAAATTTATAAATATTACCCACAACTATAATATTATATCAAATTAACTCCATAATATTTAAAAATGATATTTATAGAAAATTCATCTTTATTTATAAAAGTTGGGGTCTTACAACCTCCCCTTCTTATGAAATTTCGCCCTCGAAATTAGGGTACGTACCTGGTATGTCGAAGAGGTAAGGATACCTTGATTTCATTTCAGATTCTAACTCCCAAGTCATTTCCTCAACATCGTGATTTCTCCACAAAACTTTGACTTGAGGTATAACCTTGGAGCGTAGAATATGTTCCTTCTTATCCAAGATTTGAACAGGAACTTCTTCATACGTCAAATCCTCCGCTATTTCGTCCGGTTCTAACTCAATAATGTGGTTTGGGTCTTCCACATATTTACGTAACATGGATATGTGAAAAACGTTATGAACACGAGACATACTTGGCGGTAAAGCGAGTCTATAAGCCACAGTTCCTACTCGATCGAGGATTAAAAATGGACCGATGAATCGAGATTGAGCTTTCCTTTCTTTCCAAATCTCGTAACTCCTTTCCATGGAGCATCACGTAAGAACACATGATCTCCTATATCAAATTTCAAGTCCTTTCGATGAAGATCAGCATAACTCTTTTGTCGATCTTGTGAGGTTTTTATACGTTGTCGGATCGTTTGAATCTTTTCTGTAGTCATACGTACCAACTCCGGTCCCAACAACGTTGCTTTCACCCACCTCATCCCAGCATACTGGAGAACGACATTTTCTTCCATACAATGCTTCGAATGGAGCCATGCCAATACTTGCTTGATAACTGTTGTTGTAGAAAAACTCCACCAATGATAAGAACTTGTCCCAACTTCCCTTGAAGTCAAGGACACATAGTCTTAATAGATCTTCAAGAGTTTGAATAGTCCTCTCTGATTGTCCGTCAGTCTGAGGATGATATGCCGAACTAAATCGTAAATCCGTGCCCATAGCTTTTTGTAAACTAACCCAAAATTGTGAAGTGAATCTTGGGTCTCGATCAGAAACTATGGATATTGGCATACCATACAGTCTTACAATCTCGTTTATGTACATACGAAAGATGTTCAAGTGTATAAGTTTCTCGTATCGGTAAGAAATGAGCAGACTTGGTCAATCTATCAACAATGACCTAAATCGCATCTATACCTTGAGAAACCTTAGAAAGACCGGTAACGAAATCCATTGTAATGTGCTCCCACTTCCATTCTGGAATTTCAAGTGGTTGCAATGGACCTTTTGGTACTTGATGCTCCGCTTTGACTCGTTGACAAGTTAAATACCTTGAGATAAACAACGCTATCTCTCTCTTCATATTGCTCCACCAAAATGTATGACGAAGATCATGATACATTTTGGTACTTCCAGGATGGATTGCAAACGGTGTGTTGTGCGCCTCCATCATGATTTCATACTTTAAATCAGGGTTGTTAGGAACACAAAGTCTGGAGTTGACTCGAAGTATTCCTTCTTCATCGATTCTTGCTTCCGGCATAGCACCTTCTTGCACTCTCTTCCTCATACGCATCAGCTCCAGGTCTGTAGCTTGAGCATCTTTAACTTTATCGATTAAAGTTGGTTCTACTCGTATATTCGTCATCATCACATGGGTCCCTGGAGTCTTTAACTCTATCTCCATCCTTTGCAAGTCACACAAAATGGGCCTTTGTGTTGACAATATCGCACTCGTACTTGCATATGATCTTCTACTCAATGCGTCAGCTACCACGTTCGCTTTTCCAGGATGGTATTGAATGGTATGATTATAATCTTTTAACAGTTCAAGCCAACGCCGTTGTTGCATGTTGAGTTCCTTTTGAGTGAAGAAATATTTGAGGCTTTTATGATCTGTAAAGATCTCCACCTTCTCCCCATACAAGTAATGCCTCCAAATTTTAAGTGCAAAAACAACAGCTTCCAACTCTAGATCATGAGTAGGATAATTCCTCTCATATTCCTTGAGTTGTCTTGATGCATAGGCTATGACTTTTCTATGTTGCATGAGAACGCATCCCAACCCTTTGCTCGAAGCATCACTGTAGATGACAAATCCCTCTGAGCCAGATGGTATTGTTAGAACAGGTGCTGAAATGAGTCTCCTCTTGAGTTCTTCAAAACTCTTCTCACATTCTTCGCTCCAACCGAACTTTGTATCTTTCTGAGTCAGCTGAGTTAATGGAGTAGCGATTTGAGAAAATCCTTCCACGAATCTTCGATAATAACCAGCTAAACCAAGAAAGCTACGTACTTCGATCACTGATTTAGGTTGCTCCCAGCTTTGAATAGCTTCAATCTTTGTCGGGTCAACCGATATTCCATGACTTGATACTACGTGCCCAAGGAATGCTACCTCCTCCAACCAGAACTCGCATTTCTTCAACTTGGCATAAAGCTTGTATTCACGAAGCTTTTGGAGTACCAGCCTCAAGTATTGCTCATGATCTTCACGACTTTTGGAATAAATAAGGATGTCATCAATAAAGACGACCACAAAATGATCCAAATATTCCTTGAATACCCGGTTCATCATATCCATGAAGGCAGCAGGAGCATTAGTCAATCCAAAGGACATGACTAGGAATTCATAATGCCCGTACCGAGTTCTGAAAGCCGTCTTTGGAATATCCTCAGTTCTAACCTTCAGCTGATGATATCCAGAACGAAGATCGATCTTTGAAAAGAATTGTGCTCCTTGCAATTGGTCAAACAGGTCATCAATACGTGGCAATGGGTACCTATTTTTGATGGTGACATGATTCAACTCCCGATAATCAATACAAAGTCGCATACTTCCATCTTTCTTCTTCACGAATAGAACAGGAGCACCCAAGAGAGAAGTACTAGGACGAATAAAGCCAATGTCTAACAATTCTGCAGTTGGATCTTTAACTCCTGAAGTTCAATAGGAGCCATTCGATATGGGGCTTTGGAAATGGGTTTTGTACCGGGTTCAAGGTCGATACAAAATTCAATTTCACGCTCTGGGGGTAGGCCAGGAAGTTCTTCAGGGAAATCAGGAAGGGAATTTATTAACAATAGAAATATCATTCAAAACTGACGTATTTTTGTTTAGATCCGTGACATGAGCTAAGAAAGCTTGACATCCGTTTTTCAATAAACGAATAGCTTTATGGCTTGAGATGACAGCGATTGATTTTAATGGTTTGGTTGCTTGAATTCGCATAATAGGTCGATTAGGAATATGAAAGCTAACAACCTTACAAAAATAATCAATTTTTGCATGATGAGTAGTTAACCAATCAATTCCTAGAATCAAGTCAAATACAAGTATTTTTAATGAAATCAGATCGACAGGTAATGTGTGGGTACCAACTTGAACCAAACAAGACTTATAAACCGTGGATGTAATGAAGGTTTCTCCCAATGGAGTTTCAACAGATAAATCAAAGTCTAATTTTTCTCGGAGTCAAATTTAATCGATGAGCGCAAGTAGGAGAAATAAAAGAATGGGTAGTAGAACGGTATCAAATAAAGTATAGACTTCGTTAGAGTTTATGATAAGCTTACCCGTGATGACCTCATTCGGGTTCCTTGCTTTCTGGGAGGTCACAACAAACGCTCTCCCTTGCACTACGGTTTTGACTTTTCTGGGACGGCCTTTGGTGTCTCCATCTTGGCTGAACTTATTTTTGGTAAACGAAAAAATCGAGCTAAATGACCTTCTCTTCCACAATTATAACATGCTTTAGACGGCATCGCGCAGTTTGGACTGATGTGCCCCTCCCCTCCGCATTTGAAACATATGATAGGTGGTCGTTCTCCTTCCTTAACAACGGGTGCTGGTGCTGACGTCTTTCCATCATTGTTGAATCTCCTCTTCTTGAAATGACCATTCTTATTGTTTTGGCCCTGATTACCACCGAAGTGGTTACCATTTCTGGCCTGTTGATTTCCCTCCACGCTTGTTGTCACCGCTTCGATGACTGCTCTCACTGGTATTATCATTTTGCGACTGCTCTCTTTTGGTTGCGTTGACTCGTTATCGCGCTCCACTAACTGAGCCCTATTCACAACATCTGAATACAAACACAATTTATGAGAAATAAGATGTTGACGTATCTCAGGTTTCAAACCTCGCAAAAACATTCGCGTCATTCGCTCTTCATTATCCACCAAGTGGGACGCAAAACGGGACAACTCAGCAAATTTAGCCTCATACTGCGACACGGTCATATTATTCTGCTCCAATTTGATGAACTCCACCTCCTTCATGTGACGAACACTTTCAGGAAAGTATTTGTCATTGAACAGCTCTTGGAACTTCTCCCAAGACATCTTCAGTGCAGCAGGTTGAGTACGCTTAATCGATTTCCACCAGTAATCTGCCTCTCCTCGCAACATAAAGGCGGCAAAGGGAACCTTTTGCTCCTCGGAGCATCCCAAGACATCAAATATCTTGGTGATCTGCTTTATCCATGTTTCTGCTATAAGTGGTTTTGGCTCTCCCTTAAACTCTGGTGGTCCCAGCTCCTTAAACTGTTTAGCGGTGACCGTCGAGAGTTTTCAGTCTTTCCACTATATTTTGAACAGGAGCCGCTCTCGCCTGTTGTTGCATGAACTGCATAAAGTTTCTGAACATTCCATCATTCATCATCTGGTCAGTGTTGTTGTTTGCATGAGGATTGTCACCTTTCTGATGCACATTATCCTGATTATTGATATGTGGTGAATCAACAGTCGCCTGTGCTCCATTGCTCTTCTCAACATTCTCAGATGCCATTTTCAGATACTGCCACAAAATAAAAGTTAATTGATATGTCATATATTATCCTTACATTATGTCCGACCAATTAAATACCATGCAAATACACTTAGGTAGGTCATACTAGCGAAGGAATTCTCCGTCTCTCCCCTCTTAGTTCTATTCTCATATCTTAGCCAGGGATCATATCCCTAAGCTTTGATACCAACTGTGACGCCCCCAAAATTAGGTATACATCACCCATCTTGGGTCGTCAGATATATAGTACAGAATACAAACACAATTTACTAATACAACTGTCGTGTACAATACGACGAAACATAAACTGTGAGTTTAAATACAAATATTATCTTCTAGAGAGTATTCATACTCAAAAGGAGTCCTCATTACATTTATTAACACACTATTACATAGAATAGTGAGGACTACTAACTAATACTATCATTCGGACCATCACTCCGTTCACCGACTTGCCCCAGCTACGTTTCATTTCCTGAAGAGAACAGTGAAAGAAAGGGTGAGCTCAACTAGCCCAGTAAGAAATATTATGACTAAGATAATGCAGAATAAATTATCATTAGCCTTCAACAATGTTAAACTGATAAAATATAATAGACATCAAGTTTAACTACAGTGGAACAAGCAATCCATTAAAAGAGTCAAGTAGAAAATAAACTCTACTATCTATTATGATTTAAAAGGTTTTTTCAACACTGTGATCGCTGGAACTCAGCTTAATAAAATAATCCACATCATAGAATCACCCCTGCACTACAGCCAAGGATATTTGTGTATTCATTAATGTTCATGATCATGCCAACAACTGTCCATCAATGCACTACGGGCCAATGAGGACTTTTACCACATCATTTGTAACATTACGGTCATGATTATACCGAATAATCCCTAGTTATAATCATACCAAGTCCATCTATGCACTACAGGCCACAAATGACTTTTAACATTTTATAAACATGAGGATGATGACAATGATATAAGAATTCAATAAAACAAGTTCAAGAATTAATTTATCCAAGAATTAACAACGTCCAAATTGTCAACATGATACTGCTTTGTGGAGTAAAATTCAAGAATGCTTAGAAGAATATTTTCATGAAAAGATACTGGATGAACCGCAATTATCAAGGATATTCCACTAATTTCATGGAGTATAAAGTCAAAACTTTAACCAAATGAGTATAATAAAGAATGGAATAACAAAAGAAATTACCATGCATGCATAGACCGCACAGACAGGTTATTCCAACAGAAAATAAATAATGGAACCAGGTCATGCGTAAACGCACCGACATGATATTCCGACAGAATAATAAATAATGGAACCAGGTCCGGCGTAAACGCACAGACAGGATATTCCGACAGAATAATAAATAATGGAACCAGGTCCGGCGTAAACGCACAGACAGGATATTTCGACAGAATAATGAATAATAGAACCAGGTCCGGCGTAAAACGCACAGACAGGATATTCGGCAGAATAATGAATAATGGAAATAGGTCCGGCGTAAACGCACAGACAGGATGTTCCAACAGAATAATAATAAAAACGGAACCAGGTCAGTGTGTAAAACACACAGACAAGATGTTCCAACAGAATAACAGAAGAATGTCACCAAGTATAGGGTAGACCGCGTATACAGGTTATTCCAACAGAATAATAAAAATAAAATAACAACAGTTCTCTTCATGAATAAGAAAGAATAACACCCCTTACCGTTTTAAAGAAGAGCTGAAATAAGGAAGTAGTTAAGTAGCTGAATACTCTTCTTCTCTCTCTCTCTCTATAGTTTCTCTCTATAGTTTCTCTCTCTAGAGTTCAGTGAATTCGTAAGAAATAATGAAGGAATGAGCTGCTATTTATAGAAAAATAGAATGCATAGTAACTAATCCATGAACGGTCCAGATTGATTACTTTAATTTGACGGTCCATATTTAAAGAAAAATCTTTTAAATAAAATATAATATATTCTATTTATAGAATAATTTTAATAAAGTATTCTGTTTTATATAAAAAGATGTTTCTATTTTATTACGTTAATAATATGAATAAAACAAAACGTCATTATCGCTAAATAATTCATATTATTAACTGACAATAATTGAATCAAACTGAGTGACTTCTCACATAAGCATTGATAATCAATACCGTGTGCTACTATGCAACCACACGTATTACTGTACTTTTACTACGAGTAGTTCAACAGTATCAATAGTAAAACTTCCGCCGTTATTTTTAATAAAATATTTTTGTCGTTTTCTCAATCCGATAATAATTTGTTGTGGGGTCCACCAATGATTGTGCCGTTGTACGAATATTCCCTGTTAAAACGAATATTCCCCGACCAATCGAATATTATATAACAACGTGCGTACTTTGCAAAATTTATAAATATTACCCACAACTATAACATTATATCAAATTAACTTCATAATATTCAAAAATGATATTTATAGAAAATTCATCTTTATTTATAAAAGTTAGGGTCTTACACTTACTTATGGCTTGATATGACAATGATTGACTTAGTGGTTTGGTTACTTGAATTCGCATAATAGGTTTGTTAGGAATATGAAAGCTAAAAACCTTACAAAAAGCATGATGAGCAGTTAACCAATCGTTTCCAAAAATCACATCAATGCAAGTATTTTCAAAGAGATAAGATCGAAAAGGTAACGTGAAAAGTGTTGATTTGAACAAGATTTATAAATAGTGGAGTTAACGAAGGTTTCTCCCAACTGAGTTTAAACAGATATATCAAAGTCTAACTTCTTCGGAGTTAAGTTCAAACATTGAACACAACTAGGTGAAATAAAAGAGTGAGTAGAAAACAGGTATCTAACACGGTATAGATTTCGCAAGATTTATGACTAAACATACGTGATAATTTTATTTAGGTTCCTCGTCACGAAAA
>CM029016.1:92257186-92359840 GCA_016801055.1 Panax notoginseng | reverse complement strand
TTGCAACGACCTTGAAGAAGAGTGCCCGAGAATGGATGGGACCCAAGTAGCTGGATCAATTAACTCTAAAGTGACCTTCGGGAGAAGTTTTTTATGCCCGATTCGGGAGTAACAAAAGACGAGGGAAGATTACTACTTCCCTCATGCAGATTAGGTAGAAGTCGGATGAAAGCCTAGGCCAATATGTTAAAAGATTTTGGGAGGCTGTGGGTTCGGTAGGAGAGTTGAATTCTCCACAGGCCTTGGGATTCTTCACAACTGGTCTGGATATCGATAAGTCAAAGAAACTAATGAAGGATCTAGTGATCAACCCTCCGGCAGATTTGACAGAAGCCTTCCATCGAGCCGAGGGATTCATAGCAATAGAGGAGGCTATGGGAAATTTCAAACCGCACTCCTAATCTTATGAGAAGTCCAAAGATCGGGATAAGCAGCCTTATCAGCGGTCGGACAATCAAGGGAGGTCGGATAGTTCGGGCAGAAAAAAACTATAACGGTGGAGGTTCGGGAAGTGGCCAACCACCCTTCCCAAGCCGAAATGTCAACAAAGTCTACACCGCCATCAACACAGAAAGGGCAATGACAGAAATTAGGTGGATGTATGAGTTCGGGACAAGCTGTGCGAACCTGATCCCGACAAAATAGAGGAAAGAGGAGATAAATTCGTGGAGGGGAAATCGAACCCCATACTTTAGGAGGTACAGAGGTACGGCAACCCACTCATCCTCAGGTCTTCAGAAAATTTTCTCTTCGGGCTTGGGTACCCGAAGCTTATATCGTTAGGGATGATGAAGAGAGTTCGGATATCGGATAGTTGGGAAGGAATGATAGTGGATGTGGTGTTGATATGGGAAAACTCCATTTCGGAGTGATAGGCGTTTCAAATTTTGGCTTCGGCACTGATCAGAGTAAGAAGAACAGAAGGCGTGGTGGTATCAGGAGGTGGCGCCGGTAGATCCACCGGAACTAGGTCAGTGGCGCCAATGGAAGAGGGGATGGTAATATCATCAACGTTTGAGGCTTGTTCAGGGGTAGAATCAGCCATTAAAGCAAAAGCAAGCAGAAATGAGAAGTGATGAAGGTGTTTTGAGAGTGGAGAAACCTGAAATCAGCAAAGCTTGATAAAGCAAGGTGCTCGCCGAAATCACCTTCGTCGAAAAATTTCAAGAAGAGGAATTTGTATTTAAAAAAAATCTGGGAAAAGTGACAAAGTTGGAGGAATGGGGGTCTTTATAAGCTGAGCTGCACGAGAGGACCCCAGGACGACTATTTATAACTGATGGGGGCCAGTCCTGGGGAAGCGTGTGATGTTTTGAGAAACGAAGAGGAACCGTTTGGCTTCCCCATATAACTCATCATTTCCTGGCATGATTTTATGAGCCTTGTTTTTTCAGAGTCTCTAATTATAAATAAATTATAACAAGAGACTGGGGGGCAATGTTCAGGAGCATTTTACCAGGTGGGCCGAGGGCTCAACATTAGAAAGGATTTATAGGCCTAATGGGCCGAAGCCCACGAAGTAGTTGCAGGGGTTCGGGTTCGGTATCCGAGTCCTTTGGACCGGATCCTTACTATGGTGTGTGATGTTCGGAGTCGGGCCTTCGAGTCCTTTGGGCCAAAGCTCAGACCAGATAATGGGTTTGGTAGGGTTGGGCATGTACAGTGGGCTATCCTGTGTACAGAGCCTGGAGTCCTAACCGTATTTAAATAAGGTAACTCCAAAGGCAGTGTTTGAATTGGATTCTACTTACACCTTTTAAGGAGATTGTGTTGGACCTAAATATAGGTAACTACCTTATTTAGGAGTCCTAATCCGACTCGGAAAGGGATTCTAAGGAAGTGAGAAAGGTTATAAATACAAGGCTTGACTACGATAAACAGGTAATACATCCTTGAGCACTAAATACTAAAGCCTCCATTATTAAACCTTGTGAATGGCCTGTACTTATTCTCACACCGGAGCTATCCCCCGGCTGCACAAGCCGTCAAGCTTCATATGTGATCTGTTATTGTGCAGGTTCAGGCGTATGGATTCAGTGACTGAACGCGCCGGCGAAACTTGGCGTTAACACCAGCAAATCAAAAAATTACCTCATTTGAGAGTAATTGGGTCACGAAAGAATTAAAGAAAACTAAATACACAAACATCTTTAATCAACACGAACTTATTCATCATTAATATTATAACTCATAATATTTAACAACCAGATCATTTCCAGGAAAGAGGGGGCTTTCCGATAAGAATTTTTCCCTATTGACGCGCAATTAGGTGACCAAACCCCTTTCCTCGACAGAACTTTCTAGACATTGTCAGTAATACAAATAATAATATGAATAACTTTATCGTCTCAATTATTGATTTAATAATATAAAATATTATGCAGATGATACTGTGACAATAATTTAATCAATAATATGAGAGATACTATGCAGCAATTACTGTGGCAATACCTGAATAAAACTGAGTGACTTCTCACGTAAGCATCAATAATCAATACCGTGTGCTACTATGTAACCACGTGTAATACTGTACTTTTACTACCGGGTATTTCAACAGTTTAACGGTAAAACTTTCGCCGTTATTTTTATAAAAAGATATTTCTGTCGTTTTCTAACTCCGACAAAAATTTCGTTATGGGGTCCACCAATGATTGTGTCGTCGTATGAATATTCTCTGTTAAAACGAATATTCCCCAACAAATCAAATATTTTATAACAACTTGCTTACTTTGTAAAATTTATAAATATTACCCACAACTATAACATTATATCAAATCCATACCATAATATTCAAAAATATATTTTGAGAAATTAAATCTTTATTCATAAAAGTTGGGGTCTTACAATTACCAGAAACAAAGTGATCGTCAAACCAAACACAATCCTCTGCCCATACAAAGAATTGGTCAACTCAGTCACTAATTGATATAGGAAGCTAAGCGATTGTTACACCAAGGACAATTCCCTGCCCATATAAAAAATTATTCAACTTAACCGCTATATCGAGTAGAAAGCTAAATGGTCCTAAAACTACGTACAAATTCCCCGTCCATACAAGGAATCATACAACTCAGCTACTGACATGAATCCTCAATTAAAATCCCACCTAATATCCTAGCCCCACTCTTTCTCCATACGAATTTTGTTCAATCCGTATTGCATAACCCCAACCCTTTTTTTGAGTTGGCACAATACCAATTCATAGTACCATTGACACACAGCAACTTTGTTGTAAACTTTTTAATCATTCGATTGATTCTCCTCCCTATTATAACCTTATCAGATCACGAGGTGATCTCATCGTATATATTACGATTCATTTCAATATCAAGATCATTTTGTTTTACGATCTTCTGCCCCTGTACTTTTAGTCTTTTAGACTCTATCTATTCATCATTATTGTTCACGTTTATTATCAGAGTTAGGTAACTCCGTATCTTTATAACTCATCGAGATTCGTCTTTGAATCTTATCGACTCACTAACTCTATTTGTTTGAGTTAGTTCTTATTCTAATCCCACTACAGTTATTAGCCTAAGGTAACCCTACCTAAGGTTCATAACCTATAACTCTGATACCAAGTGTAATAACCCAAAACCACAGCTTTGATACCAACTGTAGCATCCCCAGATCCTGGTCCTAATCACAATAGATCTGGTATAATAATTCTATAACTATTGCGGAAGATATAAACATACAGTGTTTATACATTAAACTTACACAACATTCCAAAGGTCGAGAACCTTCACATAATACATGTATTCTATATTCTATCCGACATACAATGTCACTGTCTTCTCTTGTATCTAACGTATTCGTCTAATCTGTAATATTTATCATGATATAGAAAGGGTGAGCAACAAGTTTGCCCAACAAGTTTAAGTTTAATTAAGGATATATCATGATTGAAAGAATTGAACAATAATCTGGCTGACTTTTAACAATATAATAATTATGAAATAACATGAACAAATTTTTATAGCTGAACGGCTGAGATAATAAAAATGAATGGCCAAGAATGAACATGAACAAATCAACTGAACCAAATGGTAATGAAGGTGATCAGCCTTTCATACCTGATGAACGCATGCAATATGCACAGAGTGCGATTTAACAAATCATAGACGTGATAATCAACAATGATTAACCATAAGCATAATTGAATAATCATAACTCAGGGTTGAGTTAGAGAGAACTTGCCTTTATCGTCGACTACTGCTACGCAGTCAATATAACTTCATCTGAAGACCTAATATTCAATAATATCGATCTCCAATATTAGAATAATATCATCACAGTATAATACTATTAATACAGTTATAAAATAACCTAAACACATTATCACGTATCCCTATCAGTCCACAAACTACTTAAGACTCGATATCAGGTCAAATTATTTCAGTTTGAGTTGAGTCCGATACAATTTCAACATCCCGATGGCCTAGTCGGACAATTATCGAGCCTAATATCACTAAGACTCTGCCTAACACTTAAATATAATTTTAGATAATTTATTTATCAGTCAAAATATTTTTCAAAGACACATAATAATTTTCAAGTAATTATTATAATTTATCATGAATTTTCAATCATTAATAACATATTTATATAATTTGAATACTACTTAATTCCATTATCATTAATATTTATTTAATATTAAATATTAATGAAATACTCAACTTAATATTATAAAGTATTTGTAATATTTTAAAGTATTTTTAATACCTTAATTTCCCATTCAAATGATTTTAAAACAATTAAAATCATTATTAAATAATTGCCATTAATATATAAAATATTAATTTTTTTTCATGACAAAATATCAAAAGTTATATTCTATAACTTAAAATATTTTTATAACCTTTAAATAATTTTTATATAATTTTTTAATCATTAAAACTATTTTTTCATAATTTATTTAATACATTTATTAAATAAATCAATTATCATTAATATTGATTTATTAATAAAATTTATCACAAAATATTAAAAGTCATTAAAAATAACTTAAAATATTTTCTAACACATTATTATAATTTCAAATGATTTTTCAAGTATTAAAATCATTTTTAAGCAATTTATTTAATAGTATAATTAAATAAATTAAATACCATTAATATTTAAAAATATTAAAATATTAATGAAATATATTCAAAATTATTAAAAATCTATTTTTAGGCTTGAAAATAATTTTTAGGAATTTATTATGAATTTTCCATAATTAAAAACTATTTTTCTCTATTTATTTAATAAAAATAAAATTTTCATAAATAAAGTGTCACTAAAGGGGGCCTATAGCGACAAAGCTGTCGCTATAGGTGTTCTTGGCCAACGAAGAACATGTATAGACAGTGTTCAGGGGGCATACTTTGACCATCATTTGATCTATGATCTTGTTATTTTCTGGGCAGTCTAGTGTAATAGGATTGTAGTATTGATGTAATACTACAATCACTAACAAATCTCATGGCCATCCTGCATCATAACAGCAAGATACAAGTCATCAAAGTCTTGTCAAACATTGTTCTTCATTTTCCGGGTTTCCCAAAAATGAAGAACAGTCTAAGGGTCTTATTTTGAGCCTTTGAATCTTTGAGTTACAGGCTTAGTTTGTGTGTTCTAAAGGTTCAATCCTATAGTCTTGATGTCAAGGAACAAGAATCTAACATTAGATTAGTATTATAACATCACCAACTCAATATTTGCCGGTCAAAGTACATGTCAAGAAGCTGCTTTTTGAAGATCTGGGTTTTCTAGAAACCTTCATAAAGCAGATGGTCAACCCATGTTTGACCATCCTTATTTGTGATTCTATGTAAGATGTGGTTGTTTTAGAGGCACGAATGTGTAGTCCATATGTCAGACTACAAATCCTATACACAAACATGGCCATTAACCTTAACAGTAGCAAGAACAGTGGCCTTAAAAATCTTGTGAGAGGCTTCCTGGGAAATCTGGGTTACCCAAAAACAGTTTTCCATGGTCGGTCAACCATGTTTGACCTTGAATAACTTGAGATCTAGACATGGTATGGAGTTGATTCCACTTCCAGTCTACTCTCCTCATGACATAGAACAATTCTATAACATCTAACACACATAACAACTAACACAGAAGGATCTATGAGCCCTGACATATGGTTGTTAGGCCATATTTTTAGGGTTCATAGTCAATCCTTAAAATCCTATTTTCTTGCAACCAGATGTTATGGATCCTTGATGTAACATCTTAGATCACTCAATAACATCCTATAACATAACTTTAAAAAATAACTAACAGCATTAACATCAAATCACATGGATTTAGCAAGTTAGGGTTTTATACCTTTTTAAGCTTTGATCTTGAATTTGATCCTTTGTTGTTGTTCTTGGCAAGCTAAGAAATTTTCTTGGCTTTATTTTATGTCTCACTTCCTCTCATATTTCGAAAATTATAGAGAGAGAAAGTATTGGTGAGAATGCTAAGTAAAGTAAATTTTTTTCTTTACTTAATTTAATCTTTTATATTTTGATCCATTGTATCTAATGTTGCTAGGTGTCCATAAGGATCAGATTTGGCTGAGATTTTATCACATAGGATAAGCTTTGGCTTGACGACTCACAAGATTTTGTAAAATCTTTTACTTAACTTTTAAGTAAAAGGGCATTTTGGTCATTTCACACCTACTAAGGGTATTTTTGTAATTCTCCTTATAATTTGAAGTGTATTTTGGACATTTCAAATATATCCCATAACTTTTAAATCCTAAGTCTTTATACTTAGCTTTTAAATTCCCAATTTAGAATTTACAAATTTCGAATTAGGGTTTTGGATTCTCGGAACTGAAATTAGGGTTTCCAGACAAATCATTAGGGTTCCTAACTGTTCATTAGGGTTTACTAACTTAATAACCACGTTCTTAACATAACTTTAGGGTTTGTCACGGATATAACTTATCTAAACAACCCTTGACCCTAACCACATACTGTATACATATAATCACGTATACACATAACCCTATACCTTGTCATCCAATGCTCACTTACAGTTTGTAAGTTATCCTAATCCATCACAAAAATTTTAAATCCACCAAAATCCTTCATAGGATTTTGAAATTCATACACTATTTCCAGTCTATTATTGAACCTTTAATCCATCATTTAAGATTTTTATTAATTATCTAAATTCTCGGGTTGTCACAGTGAGTTGACTGGAGGTAGCAGTGCTGTGATTTTTTCCTCATTAATCAGCATCTGCAGTATCTCTTCCATCGGTTGGCATAAATAGGTGAATTCCCTTTTGTTGGCGAAGTCCCAACGGGCTTTAGCTTTTGCTTTTCTAGCAATCTTTTCCTCAAATGTTTCACTTTCTGGAATACGTAGTGGAGTGTTTGTAATAAGAGATAGGAGGCTAGCATGCTCCTGACTGAACAATTGACATGTGACTTGGTGTTGATGAATCACCAGTTCTGCCAATTGATTGACTTGTTTGCCAAAAGACTTTAACTCCCGTTCCATCATGAACTGGAATTGTGAATAATCCCATTTGTCGGAATTATCCTTGCTGATTTGAGATAAACCACCTACATAGTTAGAGCTCTTTCCACTGCCCCAGTTAATCATGTTAACCTCATCTTCCTTGTGTTGAGGGAGAGGGTTGTTTTGAACTTGTTGTTGGCCGGGCTTGGCCACTACAATCTTACCATTGTCAATTAAGTCTTGGATCTTATGCTTAAGGGCCCAACCAACCTGAGTGTCATGGCCTGGAGTTCCAGCATGGTAAGCACACATCTTACTTGCATTGAAACCTTTTCCACTAGGGTTGGATGGTGGAAGGAGATAAGTGATTTTCTTCTGATCTGTCAGAAGTTTAAGAATATTTTCGAGTAAATCCCCTAAGGGTGTGAACACTCTTGTACGTCTTACTTCTCCACTTTTTGGCAATGGAGATTTTGAAGACTGTGCTTGAAAAGGGGAGTATTTTCACTTCTGAATAGGCAAGTTTTGATTGCCTTTTTGTCATTGCAGTATCAAGGAAACATCCTCTTCTTTCTTCTTATTGACCCTTCGGGGGTTGTTCCCATAACTTCCAGATTATATGTGCTCAGCTACGGCTTTTAGTGCGGTGAGGTCTTGAATCTTCCTTGATTTCAAACCCATTTCAGTCATTTCTCCGTGCTTAATCATTTCTGAGAATGGCTTGCCTATTCCAGCCAGTACCCTCTCATAAAAGGGAGCATCTTGAATGTCTATGAAGGTTATCACAATTTCAGACTCAGTCATAAACGAAATAACTTGAGCAGCCAGACGCCTCCATCTTTGGGCATACTCCCTGAATGACTCATTGACTTGTTTCTTGACCTTGGTAATTTGATACCGATTTGGAGCCATCTTAGTTTGAAAGCTGTATTAACTAAAGAAAGCATGGGCTAACTCCTCCCAGCTGTGAATTTTGGAGTTGTCTAATCTGGTGTACCATGCTCTGGCTTCTCTAGTCAGACTCTTCTGAAATAGCTGCATTCTGAGCTTTTCATTCTCGGCATAAGATCCAAGCTCTCCAATGAACACTTTTAAGTGGGTATAAGGATCTCCCAATCCATCATATTTCTCAAAATCGGGAGTCTTAAATTTTTTCGGATAATGAACCCCAGGGAATATACAAAGGTCTGAATATGAAACACTCCCGTGTGCTCCAATCCCTTTGATGGATTGAATGGTTTCTTCCATTTGTAGAACCATATTCCTAATATCACCGATGTCTTGATCTTCTTTGAGATGGGTGATTTTAGGGGTCTTGTTGGTCTTATCAGACTAAAACTCAGGTGTTGGAACTTCTTTGTCCGGACCCTGGGTTCCTCCATGTGTAGAGGATTCTGTGTGGATGGGTATTTGTGGACCCTGGGTTGACTTGTGTAATTCTTTGAGCAGAACAACCAACTCTGTGATTTGATTGCTTAATCCTTCAAACTTTTCAGGAGAGATAGGAGTAGGATTAGACTGCCAGATGTAGCCATGTTTTGATGTAGGCTTAATGCCTTTTTGGACTTTGAACGGGTAACATGACCAATTGCTTCCCTACAAAAAGACTTATGCAGTTTAGTCGGGGGAAACGTGGTAATGTTACACGCTATGTGATGTGTCCATTTTTTAGGAGTATTATCCTGCAAAACGGATGCCAGCTATTTTAATGACAGGATAGCATGACAGGTTTTGATATGAAAAAGGAATGCATGTTCACATAATCCTTTATATTTTCCATTACATTGAGATTGACATGGAAATGAAATTACAAGTATTTGAAATTACAAGTAATTGAAATGGGAAGGTATGAAGAGACTTCCCTCCGCGTTTGGGTTATCAGAGGCTAACCTATCTTAGGCTACTCTCGCGGCTTTTTGGCATGAAGGTTCCTAGATCATCGCAATTTACTTGACGGGAAGTTAATCCGGTCTTTCAACTGGAGTGAATCTGAGTGGTGCCTTTCCTGAGCCTCATTGGAATTAGTCTCCCTACGAGTCCAGTAATCAAACACCAACAGGATAGCCTCCTGGTGGAGGGACCACACAACATACATTCACACACATCACGTCTCACCATATGGAAATGATCACATGTGTGAAGCACAAATATCACAAGCAGATATGGTGCGAAGCACTAAGTGGAGTAAATAAATGCATTAGTACAGATTCATTCAAATGTAAATGCAGCATCCACACACAAGCAGATAAAAGTTTTGAAAAGCATTGATAGCGGCTTAAGCCCTCTTACTGGAAGTCACCATCGGAGTCGCCACCTGTCGACGTTAGGATTTTTATTTGTCTAATTATGTTCTTGTCTTTTGGTGTTCTCATATTAGGTGAGATTTGTTTGAAAAAATAAGTTTGAAAAGGTCAGACATGTATATGTCGACGATTTGACTGTGAGAGTCGCCAGTTGCTATTTTAAATGGTTGCACCAACTCAACCGAGAAATGGTTTGCATATAGATCTAGTGATGTAACACTATGTAACTGGTCTGCAAAACCGAAATTCATTAGGGTCCGGGGGCTTGATTATGCGTAGGGAAGGTGTTGGGCACCCCACGACATCCGTGATAACACGGTTACTGCCACTTTTCAATTTAAACTTTTATCTGGATGTGTATGTGTAGGTCTATATGCAGTTGTCTGGAAGTAGTGCTATATATGCCTCGTTTGCACCTATATACAAAGGGTTTGACTTTTGTATAAAAATTTCAATTTTAACGAGATATGGCAATGATGTTTTGTAAAACAGGTTTTCAAACCCTTATGCTCAATAGTAATTAAGGCCTTTGATACTTCTATTTTATTATGCGTTCGGCTGGATTGCTTTTATTATTTTTGAGATCGAAGCATCTTCGAGAAAATAAGATACATAGCAGCGCCGAACTCCTTGTGGGCATGAAAGCTGTCTAAGGAAATTCAGACACCGTGAATAATTTACAAGCTGGTTACAGCTGAAAATGTCCATCAAGGGAACCGAATCTAGATTCAGAAACTGAATCTGTGATCACATGATTCTTAGGCTCACATGATAAAGCAATATGTACAAAAGCCATAAAATGGACTAGATTTGAATAAATATAAGCATTCCAACTTCAACAGTTCCAGTTTAGTCACCATGAACCGGACAAAGTAAGAAATAGCCAAATTTAGGCAAATCTAACCCGCAGACTGATAAAATAGTATATATATATATATATATATATATATATATATATATATATATATATATATATATACATATATATATATTTATATATATATATATATATATATATATATATATATATATATATATATATATATATATAATCCGGATCTTAAGCTCACCCATTATCCAACTCACCCAAGCTCACCCCCCTTTAGCGACGGACCCGAAGACGGTCCAGTCATACAACCGTCGTCTATACTTTTAGCGACGGACAACATATAGTGTTGCTAAAAGTATAGACGACGGTTGTATGACCGAACCGTCGCCGGGTCCGTCGCTAAAGGAAGGGTGAGCTCGGGTGAGTTGGATAAGGGGTGAGCTTAAGATCTGAACCGTATTAGATATATATATATAAGCGATAAACACACCAGATGTATATCCAGGGTCAATCAAACAGAGTTTGATGATAATAAGTATATATATATATATATATATATATATATATATAAGTATTTATATATATATAAAGCAGTAAACGCTCCAGATGTATATCCAAGCTCTATCAAACAGAGTTTGATGGAAATAAATATATATAAGTATTTATATATATAAAAGCAGTAAACGCTCTGAATATTATATTCGGGCTCAATCGAAGTATAGTTTGATAGTATATATATATATATATATATATATATATATATATATATATATATATATATAAGCAATAAAAGTCACGGATCGACGATCCAGGCATACACACACAACACGACTCTCAACGTGAATAGGTGTGTGTGGATGGAAATGAGAAAAAGCTTAAAAATTTGAGATGTCTTACAATGGGCTGCCAAGAAGACTTCAGATAGATTTTGATGAATGAATACTCGGTTTCCACAGATTAAATTTCAATATGTAGCAAAACACGAGCTCGCAAGTGTTGGAAAAAGAAAACACTCAGTTTAAAGTGTGTACAGAGTAAAATGGACAGGGCTTCCTCGCCTTTTTTTTCTTAAAATGGCCACCCCAAGCCCTCTATTTATAGAGGGGGAGCTGCGGGTCTACCTACGGCTGTCCAGGGTGCCCTGGACTCTGCGGGTCCCGCTGTCTCGAAGTACGTGCACTCGTACAACGCGTTGTCAATTTGAACCTTCATAACTTTCAATCCGGGCATCCGATTGAGGCGTGTTATACCTTTCCAGAATGATGTTGTCGAGAGCTACACAATAACATGGCATAAGAGGTTGTATGAAGCCGGGAAGATGGGTCCCTGACCAGATCTTCAAGTCTTCAAATTCTATCCAATGTGTTGTCTTGTGTAGTAGTCACTCGAGATTTTGAGCTATGGTTCTTGTGGGACACTTCTGTATGAAATGTAGGATAAAATGTTGTTGAGATGGTGTGAATGTAGTATCGAGGTGGTAAAATGATGATTTTACCCCTCACCGGGGTTATCTCCGGCTTTAGGCTGATGTAGCAGTCGTTGCTCAGGGTTATCTCTGAAATTGGGAAGCTGTGAGTACTGAATGTCCTCAGGGTTGTCTCTGAGGTGTGCTTGATCTCCCGAGGTTATCTCCGGGGTTGGAATTTAGTGCCTCGGGGTTATCTCCGAGGTTAAAACTGACTTCTCTAGAGTTATCTCTAGAACTAGAACTGCTTCCCTCAGGGTTGTCTCCGAGATTTAGAACTGAGTATTTTGGGGTTGTCTCCTGGATTGAAACTGGATATCTCGGGGTTGTCTCCAAGATTGACAATTGAATATCCCGGGGTTGTCTCTGGAATTGAGCTGATTTGACTTCCAGGGTTATCTCTAGAAGACGATTTTGCCCTCCTGCAAGGTTAGTAACAGGAATGCAAAATTTTGAGTGTCTACAAATTTATTTTCTCTTGTATTAATATTTATTTTTATATTAATATAATAATAAAGTTGGTTTGTTAGAATAGTGAAGTGTTAATTGATATATTTTATATTGATATAAAGTGGGTTGCTAGAATAGTGACCATGGCAACCGGTTGACATGGATTGAACAACCGATTTCATTTCTCCCAAAATCGTATTCAGTTTTCATGTCCAGCTCGTTAAAAATATTTGAATCCCCAATCCGCATAGGGCCACAATATATAACTTTTATTTTTATCAATCCTGTCTAAACTAAGTGTCGAGATTATATAACTTCTATTTTTTTTATTTTTGGAAATTATATACACAATTACAATTTTAATAATTCTAGTGATACTACATTTCAATTATAGGGAGTCTAAGAGGAAACTTAAAATTACTCCCTTCATAAGAGTTAAATGATTTTTATTTTATTTAAAAATATGAAAGAAAGAAAAAACTAGTACTTTTGGATGTATCATGTATATATATAAAGGCTATAAACTTAGTTTTAGTAAGTTAATCTTATAGTTTGTAAGAGGGAGAGAGGACTATTAATTATATAACCCTAGTCAACTAAATGTACAAAATGGGAAATGTAACCCCTCTTATGCATGTATGTGTATAATCTCTTTCGTTTTCACTTAAAACTAACTATTAGCTATTGAATATATTGCAAGATTTGTCTTATTCAAACCTTTTAAAATAATAAGGTTTTTCAAAATACCGAGTGGCGTAATATGTTAACTAAAATAATGCAATGTAAAAAAAAAGAAAATATGAACAGTATTGAGAATTAAAGTATTGAGTTTAATGCATTCTAGCTATTGTTTCTCAGTAATTAAAATCCAGTACAAGAGAAAATAAATTATTATAATCTTCCATCATCATGTATGACTTTGGGGGAAATACAATGTTTTGATATAAAAGTTAATCCTTGCGAGATGTTAGCAGCTAGGCCCGTGGTGCTCGGGTGGTCATATGACGAGGGTTTCAAATGGGAGGTTGCGAGTTCGAATCAAGTGAGAGGAAATTTTTTTGGAAATAATTCGAAGAAGCCACGTCAGCGTGCTTTAAAGGCCAAGGGAATTTTTTTTAATATTACAAGCCGGCACAACTTGTAGCGATCATGCTTAAATTTTTTTTTTAAGTCTGTCATGCTTGTTACCAAATGAGCTGAGTCATGTATATAATGGGGGAAATGCTATAAAAAAAAGAAGGCGAAGCCGCTACAAGCTGTAGCGGTTGGTATAATAATAATAATAATAATAATAATAATAATAATAATAATAATAATAATAATAATAATAATAAACTTTGTCATTTCCCCCAACCGCTACAACCTGGAGCGGCTTCCCCTTCTTTTTCTGCCACATCCCCTCGGGAAAGAACAGATGCATGGAAAAGCTGACATAGGAAAACTAAAAAGCTGAAAAGTTGACATGGGAAAACTAAAAAGCTGAAAACTTAGCTGACATTGAATTTTGTAAGCCTCTAAGAGCTTGTAGTGGCCGGTCGAAATGCTATTTAACCAACTAGTAAGAAAGGAGTAACATAAGTATTTCTATAGTTCAGTAGCATAAAAGAGAATTAACCAATGTATAGTTCAGTAACATAAGTACTTCTAAGTAATAATAGCATAAGAGAGAATTAAGGGGAGAAAGAAGAGGAAATTGGGATACAAGTTAAAGCGACTGGATTACATTCAACCATTTTGAAGACACAAAATTATTTGTAAGATATTTTTACTGTTATTTAGTATTATTATTAATATTATTGTTATTTTTTTATTATTGGTATTGTTATTAATATTATTATTGTTTTTAGTATTGGTATTGTTTTTAATAGTTTATAAATTTATAATTTAATATGAGGCATTATAGATGAAAAGGTAGTAAATCATAATGATAATGATAATATCCTTATATGAACTCCTCCTACATTATTTTGACTCAAACGTCATGACCAGTGTCTTTAGTTTGACCAAAACAAACACATGCAGCTCATTATACAAAATTCTAGAAATAAGTAAAACTTATTATAATGTAAAACTTGATTGCCCTTATTTATCTATGGATGGAATGTAATGTATAATGAGCAACAATAAAGAGCAACATGGCTTATATTAATGCATGGTTGTTTCTTAACTGCTAAGATTGAACTTATAAGTATTTTAGGCTTATAACTTAATTCTTTTAATCACCAATTAAAGATTCCATAATTTTGCAATAATATGAAATTCTGGAAATATTGATTAACATTATTATTATTATTATTATAATGTTGAATTAATGTTATATTTTTAGGTAAAAGATGGACAGTTGGGATTATGGGCCAATTGACCCAAGTGTTCTCCATAATAAACAAAATCATGTCTCAGATGACATATATCAAGGGAAAGATAGGGGAAAACTAGGCTCGAGTCAATACACCGAACAAAAATACAATCAATGGAACTTGACAAAAGAACAAAAAATTCTTCTAGATAAATGTGGGTTTGGGATTTTTAGTTTTTGAGGCATTGTACACCAAACTGACCTTGGTCTCATATCTGCCCTGTTCGAGAGATGGCGGCCGGAGACCAATACTTTTCATTTAAACTGTGGAGAAATAACAATAACGTTAGAGGATATTCACTTTATTTTTGGGTTACCAGTGGTGGTCAAACCCTTAATGTGTCCTCTATTTGACACCACTTTGAATTATTTTAGGGATTGTTTTGGAGATGAATTAACTGGTGAATATGTTAGCTTAAAAAAGTGAAGTGCAATTTCATTAGTGTGGTTGCACGAATATTTTAATAATTGTCCTGAGAATGCAAGTAAAGATGTCATAGGTCAACACACAAAGGGCTACATGTCGTGTTTGTGTGGGGAAATATTATTCCCAAATAGGAATAAGAATAGTGTGCACCCAAGATATATGTCTTTTATTGACAATGCTGAAGATTATGTCACTTACACCTAGGAGCGGCAGTGTTAGGATATCTGTACAGGGCTTTATATACTGCTAGTAGGAAAGGAGTTAAATACATTAATGGTTGTGTAACATTATTACAAATTTGGGCCTATGAGCGTGTACATAGGGTTACCTAAGGCTTTAGCATGGTCATATTTTGGAACCCACGATTACCTTTATAACAACCAAGAAAATCAGATTATAATATAAATTAATTTTAATTGAATAAAATTATATTATATGTTATTTATAACGAGTAAGCAAGATGAATGTTATTCTATAACCTAAAAGAGGAATAAGATAGTAGTATCCCAGCTAAGTGCTAGAAATAAGGTATTTGAATTTGTAAGACGAAAATAAAAGCTTTTCGAGAAATTCTTCAAAAAACATTATTCATCCATTTTTGCTCGGGAATTATTTTTGAACTTCCGGAAAATACGTAACGATAGAATGATAAGGAATAATGGATTATCTAATAATAATTCAGTTATGACAAATGCAGTTTTTTGCCTGCGTACTAAGTTCAAGAATTTTAGGGCAAGTGAAGATTTGGATAAATGATGGTTGTATAATAAGAAAGTTATTATATGAGAGAATGAATACGAGTATAATATAAGGTATTGTACAAGTATATACAAAAGATAATATAACGTACAAAGATTAATGCTATACGAACTAGTATACGAGAAGAATACGAGAATTATATGGTAATATCACAAACCATTATTAATGGACTTGTAGGATTGGAATGTTAACTTTGGCAAGCCCAAGTGAAATATGTTGAGGCCAAATGACAAACCTAATAAAGGCCCAAAGATAATTTAATTCAAGCCCAAGGTTAAGCCCAAATTGAATTAAATTTAAGCCCGAACCAAGAACCGAACTCGTGGATCAAACCGATGGGTCACCAGGTGAGTAAAACCCATGGGGCAACCCATGTGGGCCCCCCATAGTGAGTCATAGCCAGCCACTTGGTGGCTAAGCAAGAGAGATAGATTTGGTTACAAGTTTGGAATAGTAAGGAGGTGGAATGGTAAGGAGGTTGGGTGGCATTTTGACCATTGTGCCCTCACTTTGCCAATTCTATAAATAGAGAGCTTAGTTGGTCATTTGTTGGTTGTTTAATTTCACCAACATCTTAGAGCATTGTATTGAAAGAGAGAAGTGAGAGCTATTTCAAATAATTTAAGAAGAAGAAGAAAGCTAGAACCTAAAAAAGGTAAGGAAACTTTAACTTTAATCTTCATCTCTTCAATTATAACTTTGATAGAAAAGTGATTATTGGTGGAGTATGTGTCTTAAGAAGTAACAAGGATGGTTATTAGTGGACTTTAAACATTAATAATCATGTTACAAGTGAAATCATAATCAAAGAAGTAAGAACTAATGAAGAACACGTGAAAATTTATCACATGTTATTGTTGGACAAGTTTAAAACCATAGTGTATAGGATTAGATGATATATGCTTGGTTAGGATTGTGACGCCCCCAAATCCGGGCATCTTCCAACCCGACAGATGGTGCTACACGGTGCTACAGTTCACACATACATTCAATTGAAATATCTCAAAAGAGTGAATATGTCTTCCATATATTACAAAATAATATTTCCCTTCCCAGGTTCTTTGTAACCATTACATATGTTTATCATCATAGTATCAAATAATTACAAAGTTCATACTATGCTATTACAAAGACAACTTAATTGTCTGCCTTAGCCTTTCCTTTATCCTTACTGGATCCTTCAGTCCGTTCAATCTTAGTTGCATTCATATGGTTCAAGCAAGGGTGAGCATAACTAGCTCAGCAAGTATGACAATTTTATTTGAGCAATAGGTTTGAATCATATGAATTATATATCTTCTATAACTAAATCAATAGTTATGAAGTACTATAGATAATTCAAAATAGCACTTCTCTTTTCTTTAAAACGTTTAACAATGAACAACATAGGTTAAACATCAATTTTGGTCCAAGACCTTGAGCATTTAATTCTTTCTTTAAAAAGGACAACCCGACACCAAGTTCGTAAGTCCGACATTTCTTACGAGCACGTCTAGGTGATCAGCCTATAGTACTCAATGTTGTACAATACTACTTTATTAAACATATCTACATTTAAGTTTTGGCAACCTCACGTGCCTATCGATTGATGACAAAACAATTGTTTATTCATACTCAGTCTTTCTTCAAAATTTATACCAAAACAGTTGGCATAAGATATCAACATTAATATCATTTTGATAGATTATAAGGAAATACACAAAACACATTAAGTCTAGCCGAAAGAATTGGCTTTGAATTTGTTATATATCAATTCAAGCGTAGGATACTTGAATCATAAAACTTGTCCAAAAAGAACATAGACAAGGGTTGAAAACACTTTCCTTCAGCGTCTTCTACAGTTAATTCACTTTTCTTTTGAGTCTTTAAGGGTTCTACAATACATAATTACATAATATACCACATTATGTCATAAACAAGCATCAAGTATTGTCACTAACCTATCTTCCCCTTCTTCCCATTCTAATCATTTATTAGATTAGTTAACGTTCATTACGGTTTATCGTATTTCTTTGTGTTTACATTCTTGTAATCTTTCGTCAACTTTTAATAGTTAATCTAAGGTTTTAATCATCCTTAATGATGTTATTTTAAGTTAATTAATGGTAATAATTCACCTTCAATCAACTTCCCTTCCTTTACATTCATTATCTTTCTTTACGGTCTCATCTCTAGTATTGGCGCTGCGGTGCTAGCTTCCTATGTATGTCTCGCGTTGCGGCTCGAGTTAGTAGTGTCTGGGACTTGGTCACGGCCCTGCGACGCCAAACTCTTCAATAAGTGTCGTGTTGCGGCACGACTTAACAGTATGTGGGATTCTATTTTGGCACTGCGACGCCAACTTCACAAGCTTAGGTGGCGCTGCGGCGCCAACCCTGAGCCTCAGAGAAATTTTTAAGTTTTTCTAACTGCAATCCTTTCCGGGCTCATAACTTAATCGTTATAAATCAGAATTGGCTCGTTCAAAAGCTGCTATCTAACATATCTTGTGTACTACGATTTCATGAGGACATCTTACATTTTTGAATCCGTTAATACTAAATTAACATTTTAAGTTCTTTATTATGCGTTCGTTAAAATTTCGTGAACGTTCATAGCTCGTTTCTTCGTTTTAAGTCGAAATTCGACCATTCTTGAGTCTGCAACTCTCAAATGCAAAGTTATACTATACGCCATTGAAAACTAAGGTTTTCGAGTTAAACGACAACTTTTGACTTTCATTCCGAGAATTTCACGATTTCGACGATTATCGTCTAATCTCGTAAATTTCGCCATAACTTCGTTACTTGAGATTTTTACTCCGTTTAAAATGGATTCATTCCATCATTCTAACATCCTAACCAAGCATATATCATCTAATCCTATACACGATGGTTTTAAACTTGTCCATCAACAACATATGATAATTTTTCATGTATTCTTCTTCATTAGTTCATAATTTTATGATTATGATTCCACTTGTAACATGGTTATTAATGTTTAAGTCCACTAATAGCCATCCTTGTTACTCCTTATGATACATGCTCCATCAATATTCACTTCTCTATCAAAGTACAATTGAAGAGATAAAGAATAATGATCTAAGAATTGCTTACCTTTGTTGTCCTGACATGATTCTTCTTCTTTTTCTCCTTCTTAGATTAGTAAGACAACTTCTCACTTTTCTCTCAATATAATTAGCTCTAAGATATTGGTGATTTGAACAAGGCAACAAATGACCAACAAAGCTCTCATATTTATAGATTTCCAAAGTGGGGGCAAAATGGTCCAATACCCCACCTCCCTACTATTCCCACCTCCTAAACTAATCTTCCAAAGCAAGCTAGCCCACCACCTTATTTGGCCAGCCATGACTCACCATGGGGGGCCCCATGGGGTTTTTTTGACCCGGTAACCCGTTGGTTCGATCCACAGGTCCGGTTCTTGATTCAGACTTAGGTTTAATTAACTTTGGGCCTAACATTGGGCTTGCATTACTTAGCTTTGGGCCTTAACAATAATTCACTTGGGCTTTCCCAATACACAAGAAAATCTTATTAGTCCATTATAAATGGCTTAAGCTTTTAAAGTATAATTCTCGTATTCTTCTTGTATACTAGTTCGTATAATCATTCATCATATACATTATATTATCTTTCGTATATACTTGTATAATATAACGTATCATACTCGTATTCATTACCTCGTATAATAACTTTCTTATTACACAATCATCACTATTCAAATTCTTTATTTTCCTTAACATTATTGAATTTAGTACGCTGGCGAAAAACTGCATTTGTCATAACGAAATTATTATTACATAACCCATCTTTCCTTATCATTCTATCATTACGTATTTTCCAAAAGTTCAAAATTAATTCCCGAGCAGAAATGGATGCATAGTGTTTTTCAGAGAATTTCTCGAAAAGCTTTTATTTTCATCTTGGAAATTCAAACACCTTAATTCTATCACGTAGCCAAAATACTACGACATTATACCACTTTTAGGTTATAGAATAACCTTAATCTTGCTTACTCGTTATAAATAACATATCTTATAATTTTATTCAGTATTTATTCAAATTAAAATTATTTTACAATTAATCCAATTTTCTCGGTCGTTACATTCTCCCCTCCCTTATAAGGATAATGTCCCCAGAATCTCATCATAAATTAGTTAAACAACAGAGGTTAATTCTTCTTCATCTTTTCTTCAAGTTCCCACATTGCTTTTTCGGCATCGTGGTTTCTCCATACTACATTCACCGAAGGTATAACTTTATTCCTCATAACTTGCTCTTTTCTATTAACGATTTGAATAGGCATTTTCTCATACGTCAAATCTTTCCCCACATGAATAGGCTCATACTCTATTACGTGCTTATAATCTGGCTTATAAGGACGTAACACAGATACATGAAACACATTGTGTATACGTTCTAGGTCTAGAGGTAATGCTACCATGTAAGCTACCTCTCCTACCCTTTTTAATATCTCGAAAGGTCCTATAAACCTTGGACTTAACTTTCCCTTCTTCCCAAAGCGTATCTTTCCTTTCCAGGGAGATACCTTTAGAAACACATACGAGCCTACTTCAAACTCCCTTCTCATTCGATGAACATCTACATACTTTTTCTGTTTGTCTTGAGCTGCTACAAATCGTAGTCGTATCAACTTAACTATATCCCCTGTTTGTTGTACCAATTCAGGTCCTAGCATTCGGCGTTCTCCTACTTCATCCTAACACAATGATATTCTGCACTTCCTTCCGTAAATAGCTTCGTAAGGCGGCATGCCTATGCTTGCATGAAAACTATTGTTATATGCAAACTCTACTAGCGGTAGATAATCGTCCCAACTACCTTTGAAATCCATAACGCAAGATCTCAACATATCTTCTAGCGTCTAAATTGTTCTTTCACTCTGCCCATCTGTTTGCGGATAATAAGTTGTACTTAACTTCAACTGCGTTCCCATCTGTTCTTACAAACTTCTCTAAAAATTTGATGTGAATCGTGGATCACGATTTGATACAATCAAAACTGGTACTCCATGCCTAGAAATAATTTTCTTAACATAGAGTTTAGCTAACTAATCTAAGTTAAACTTGACTCTTATTGGCAAAAAGTGACCCGACTTCATCAAACGGTCCACTATTACCCAAATAGCGTCATACCTTTTCTGTGTAGTTGGAAGTCCCACCACAAAATCCATCGTGATATGCTCACACTTCTATTCCGGAATTTCCAATGACTATAACAAGCCGCTTGGTCGTTGTTGTTTGGCCTTAACTTTTTGACAAGTTAAGCACCTACTTACATATTATGGTATCTCTCTCTTCATGTTCGGCCACCAAAAACTCTGTCGAAGGTCTTGATTTATCTTAGTACTACCAGGATGAAAACAGTCTTCACACTTCTCAGTCCATACGTACATCACTATCTTCCTTGTTAAATTAGTCAACGGAGTAGCTATCTTCGAAAAATCTTGGATAAATCTTCGATAGTAACCTGCTAACCCTAGGAAACTCTATACCTCAGTTGGCATTTTTGATTGTTCCCAATTAATCACTGCTTCCACCTTCGTTGGGTCTACTAAAATTCCATCTCGGTCGATAACATGTCCTAAAAATTGTACCCTTTCTAGCCAAAATTCACACTTAGTGAATTTCGGATATAACTTCTCCTTCCTTAGTGTCTCCAAAACTAATCTTAGGTGTTCAGCGTGATCTTCTGACGTCTTAGAATAGACTAGAATATCATCGATAAACACTACAACGAACTTGTCTAAATATTATTTGAACACTCTCTTCATCATATCCTTAAATGCAGCTGGTGCATTCGTCAACCCAAATGACATCAAAAAAAACTCGTAATGGTCGTAACGAGTCCTGAATGTCGTCCTAGGTACATCCTCCTTCCTAACTTTTAACTGATGATACCTCATTCGTAAATCTATCTTAGAAATAAACTTTGCCACTTTCAATTGATCAAAGAGATCATCGATCTTGGGCAATGGGTATTTATTCTTTATAGTAAATTTATTCAGCTCTCGGTAGTCGATACAAAGTCTCAACGATCCGTCCTTCTTCTTCACAAACAGTACCGGTGCTCCCCACAGCGAAACACTCAGTTGAATATATTTTCTATCCAACAGTTCTTGTAATTGAACCATCAATTCCTTCATCTCCATTGGCGCCATACGGTACGGTGCCTTTGAAACTGGTGTCGCTCCTAGAATAATATCTATTACGAGTTCGATCTCCCTATCCGGTGGAAGACCTGGTAATTCGCTTGGAAATACATCCACGAATTCTTTGACTTTAGGTATTTGATCCATCGTTGCTCCAACTCTCTGGGTATTAACAACATGGCAGAAAGAACCTACACATCCCTTCCTCAATAATTTCATAGTTTGTGTCAAGGTAAGACAACACGAACGTCCCGATAATTTATTACCATAAAACACTATACGAGGTTGTGTCAACGTTCTACTGTTTACACATTTCTTTTGACAATCTATAATTGCACCATGGTTAAACAACCAATCCATCTCAAGAATTACATTGAATTCTCCCAACTTTATCGGTATCAAATCTACCGATAATTTATAACCTCGTATTTCTACAGAACAACGCCTATGAATATTTTCAATAGGAATTATTTCTTCATTTGCTACCTTAATATTCAAAGGTATAGGCAATATTTCGGGAAGTAATCCTAATTGTTTAGTAAAATCTCATGCTATAAAAGAACAAGTAGCACCTGAATCAAATAACACAAAAACATTTATATCGTTAATTGGGATAATACCTACAACTACATCCCATGATGTAACTGCATCTTGGACCGTCATATTTAAGGTGCGGGTCATCGGCCTACTCGTCTGAGCTGGACCACTACTAGCTAACTTACCACTATTAGTGCCCTTATTCCCATCCATCCCCTTCTTCAGGCAATTCTTCGCCATATGATCAGTTGATCCACATACGAAACATCCGTGATTCTTCTTCGAACTTGGACAATTAGGCGAAATGTGCCCTTCTTATCCACAGTTGAAACACACCACTTTTCCTTTGAGACAGACTCCTAAGTGAGTCTTCCCACAGTTCTTGCACGCCTTTATCCTCTTCTTAGGATCTCCTTAACCTCGGTATTCCCAGAGTTAAAACCCTTCCCCTTCTGCCCGTTGCCACTCCCGCTGGCTCCCTCGATTTTCACTCCCCCTTCTACTTTTCCCTTGTTCTTCTTCTCTCTGTGGTATTGGCTTAAAGCCTCATTACCACCCTCGACAATTATTGCCTTCTATATTTAGGTTCCAAAGGAGTTACTTTGAAACACCGATATCCGGCTATAGAGCCAGGGTTTCAAGCCCTGCTCGAATCTCCTCGCCTTCCTTACCTCTGTATCCACCTGATGTGGAGCAAACCTCGCCAGTTCATTGAACTTGGCAGCATATTGGGAAACAATCATATCCCCTTATTTCAACTATAAGAACCTCATCTCCATCCTTCCTTGCATACTCGTTGGAAAATAGTTCTCGAAGAAAATCTCCTTGAACCTAGTCCACGTTATATTCTCCACTCCAGCCCTAGTCTGGTTCGCCTCCCACCAGAAGTTGGCCTCTCCCTCATCATGTAGGTGGCAAAAGAAACCTTCTGCCCCTCTTCGACATTTGCAATAACAAAAGCCTTTTCAATCTCTTTTACCCAAGTTTGGGCTTCTATAGGGTCTGTAGTTCCTTTGAACTCCGGCGGACCTACACTCTTAAAATCTTTAAACGTAGTAGCATGTACTACCGCAGGATTTACGGGTATATTAGCCCCATTTTGATTAAAGGAAACTGTTAATAAATTAACAAACTCCTGCATTGGGTTAACCGGTTCCCCTTCCGGTTGATTCACAATTGATTCTTGATTTCGTTGTCTTCTTCTTGGCAGCATCTTTCTGTTACAATGAATAACACTTCATTATTACTTTCTTCTTGTTAATTAGTCATTATTCATTTTTTTTAAAAAAAATAATTCAAACTCATTGCATAACATGTTCAATAAAAGGCTTATATTGATATGCTTCTTCCTTGTAGTATAATACTACACTGTTCATCATTACATAGCCTTGGCTGATTTCATTTCTATCCCGTAATTACTTTCCAAAATTTGGAATTTACCAAAAGACTACCCTTTGATTATACAAAAGAGGGTTTTACATCACTATATAGATACAACATATGCACATATCTAAACCTACACTAGTTACTAACTAGATTACAATTACCTAATTGCATTCTCATAATCTGCATCGTTAAGACTGGCTATCACATCTCGACTGATAGTATGCCGAGTTTACCCTGCCTCCACAGGATACTCAGCAACTTGCCACTGATAATCCTCAGAGAACTCCTATAAATATAGGACATTCTACTGATCTTCTGCTTCTTAACCTTTAGCTCTTGCCTAAGCTCAAAGGCCTGGTGTTTTAGCTCATGGACCTTGTCCTTTTCAAAAACCTTCTCGTCGTGCTCTTCCTCCCACATCGTCTCCATGTCTTTCTTATTTGCCAAGATGTCATGCATTTCCTCCTTTAATTCTTTCACCACTTTCCCCAACTGGATATTCCTATCCAACACCGTCATAAACAATGCCTTCATTGACTCCCCCGGAGTCATCTCCTCTGTAGGTACTACCGTTTAAACGATACCACATCTACCTCCTCCTCTTACATACCATCGAACAAGGATGTAAATCCTAAATTCTCATAATCTTCTGACTCAATCACCATCACCACTGGCAACTCAGCTACATGTGTTGGTAAAATCTCTACTTGATTTACAGACTCTTCACTAACCACATGTATATCTCTATACATCGTGTTATCTCCTAAAATCTACAACACAACAAATTATCTTGATTAGTACACCACATTAGAATAGTATAAATACATATCACATTTAATACAGTTTTAGGGTTAATTTCATCTTTTACTTCTTTAACTCTTCTTAAGGTTATGGCTTAAGGTTCTTTACCCCCTTTAAATATTATAACCTACAGCTCTGATACCAACCTGTGACGCCCCCAAATCTGGGTTCTTCCAACCCGACAGATGGTCCTACACGGTGCTACAATTCACACATATATTTAATTAAAATATATCAAAAGAGTGAATATGTCATCCATATATTACAAAATAATATTTTCCTTCCCAGGTTCTTTATAACCATTACATATGTTTTTCGTCATAGTATCAAATAATTACAAAGTTCATACTATGCTATTACAAAGACAACTTATTTGCCTGCCTTAGCCTTTCCTTTATCCTTACTGGATCCTTCAGTCCGTTCAGTCTTAGTTCCATTTTTATGGTTCAAGCAAGGGTGAGCATAACTAGCTCAGCAAGTATGACAATTTCATTTGAGCAATAGGTTTAAATCATATGAATCATATATCTTCTATAACTAAATCAATAGTTATGAAGTGCTATTGATAATTCAAAATAGCACTTCTCTTTTCTTTAAAATGTTTGACAATGAACAACATAGGTTAAACATCGATTTTGGTCCAAGACCTTGAGCATTTCATTCTTTCTTTAAAAAGGATAAAGTCCGTAAGTCCGACATTTCTTACGAGCACGTCTAGGTGATCAGCCTATAGTACTCTATGTTGTACAACAATACTTCATTAAACGTAACTACATTTAAGCTTTGGCAACCTCGCGTGTCTGTCGATTGACGACAAAATATCTGTTTATTCATACTCAGTCTTTCTTCGAAATATATACCAAAACATTTGGCATAAGATAGCAACATTAATATGATTTTGATATATTATAAGGAAATTCACAAAACACATTAAGTCTAGTCGAAAGAATTGGCTTTGAATTCGTTATACATCAATTCATGTGTAGGATGCATGAATCATAAAACTTGTCCAAAAGGAACATAGACAAGGGTTTAGAACACTTGCCTTCAGCGTCTTCTACAGTTAATTCACTTCTCTTTCGAGTCTTTAAGGGTTCTACAATACATAATTACATAACATACCACATTAGGTCATAAACAAGCATCAAATATTGTCACTAACCTATCTTCCCCTTCTTCCCGGTGTAATCATTTATTAGATTAGTTAACGTACATTACGGTTTATCGTATTACTTTGTGTTTACATTCTTGTAACCTTTTGTCAACTTTTAATAGTTAATCTAAGGTTTTAATCATCATTAATGATGTTATTTTATGTTAATTAATGGTAATAATTCACCTTATATCAACTCCCTTTCCTTTACATTCATTATCTTTCTTTACTGTCTCATCTCTTGTACTGGCGCTGCAGCGCCAGCTTCCTATGTATGTCTTGCGCTGCAGCGCGCGTTAGCAGTGTCTGGGACTTGGTCACGGCGCTGCGACGCCAAACTCTTCACTAAGTGCCACGCTGCGGCGCGACTTAACAGTATGTGGGATTCCGTTTTGGCGCTGCGGTGTCAACTTCACAAGGTGGCGCTGCAGTGCAGGCCCTGAGCCTTAGAGAAATTTTTAAGTTTTTCTAATTGCAATCCTTTCCGGGCTCATAACTTAATCGTTATAAATCGGAATTGGCTCGTTCAAAAGCCGCTATCTCGCATATCTTGTGTACTACAATTTCATGAGGACATCATACATTTTTGAATCCATTAACACTAAATTAATATTTTAAGTTCTTTATTACGCGTTCGTTAAACGTTCGTGAACGTTCATAGCTCATTTCTTCGTTTTAAGTCAGAATTTGACCATTCTTGAGTCCGCAACTCTCAAATGCAAAGTTATACTATACACCATTGAAAACTAAGGTTTCTGAGTTAAACGACAACTTTTGACTTTCATTCCGAGAATTTCACGATTTCGACGATTATTGTCTAATCTCGTAAATTTGTCATAACTTCGTTACTTGAGATTTTTACTCCGTTCAAAATGGATTCATTCCATCATTCTAAAATCTTAACCAAGCATATATCATCTAATCCTATACACGATGGTTTTAAACCTGTCCATCAACAACATATGATAATTTTTCATGTGTTCTTCATTAGTTCATAATTCTATGATTATGATTCCACTTGTAATATGGTTATTAATGTTTAAGTCCACTAACAGCCGTCCTTGTTACTCCTTATGATACATGCTCCATCAGTTTTCACTTCTCTATCAAAGTACAATTGAAGAGATGAAGAATAAGGATCTAAGAATTCCTTACCTTTGTTGTTCTAACTAAATTCTTCTTCTTTTTCTTCTTCTTGGATTAGTAAGACAACTTCTCACTTTTCTCTCAATATTATTAGCTCTAAGATATTTCTAATTTGAACAAGGCAACAAATGACCAACAAAGCTCTCATATTTATAGATTTCCAAAGTGAGGGAAAAATGGTCAAATATCCCACCTCCTCAACCAATCTTCTAAAGCAAGCTATCCCACCTCCTTATTTGGCCATCCATGACTCACCATGGGAGGCCCACATGGGTTGTCCTATGGGTTTTTCTCACCTGGTGACCCATCGGTTCGATCCACGGGTCCGGTTCTTGGTTCAAGCTTAGGTTTAATGAACTTTGGGCCTAACGTTGGGCTTGCATTACTTAGCTTTAGGCCTTAACAATAGAAACTTGGGCTTGCATTCTCGTATTCTTCTCGTATACTAGTTCGTATAATCATTCATCATATACATGATATTATCTTTCGTATATACTTGTATAATACATCGTTCCGTAATCGTATTCATTACCTCGTATAATAACTTTCTTATTACACGATCATCACTATTCAAATTCTTTACTTTCCTTAACATTCTCGAATTTAGTACGCAGGCAAAACTTCGTTTGTCATCACGAAATTGTATTACATAACCCATCTTTCCTTTTCATTCTATCGTTACGTATTTTCTGGAAGTTCAAAATTAATTCCCGAGCAGAAATGGATGAATAGTGTTTTTCCGAGAATTTCTCAGAAAGCTTTTATTTTCGTCTTGGAAATTCAAACACCTTAATTCTATCACGTAGCCAAAATACTATGACATTATGCCACTTTTAGGTTATAGAATAACCTTCATCTTTCTTACTCGTTATAAATAACATATATTATAATTTTATTAAGTATTTATTCAAATTAAAATTATTTAACAATTAATCTGATTTTCTCGGTTGTTACATTCTCCCCCCTTATAAGGATTCTGTCCCCAGAATCTCGCCATAAATTAGTCAAACAACTGAGATTAATTCCTCTTCATCTTTTCTTCAAGTTCCCACGTTGCTTCTTTGGCATCGTGGTTTCTCCATACTACCTTCACCGAAGGTATAACTTTATTCCTCAGAACTTGCTCTTTTCTATTAACGATTTGAACAGGCATTTCCTCGTACGTCAAATCTTTCTCTACATGAATAGGCTCATACTTTATTATGTGCTTATAATCTAGCTTCTAAGGACGTAACACAGATACATGAAATACATTATGTATACGTTCTAGGTCTGGAGGTAATGCTACCATGTAAGATACCTCTCCTACCCTTTTTAATATCTTGAAAGGTCCTATAAACCTTGGACTTAACTTTCCCTTCTTCCCAAAGCGTATCTTTCCTTTCTAGGGAGATACCTTTAGAAACACATATGAGCCTACCTCAAACTCCCTTCTCATTCGATGAGCATCTGCATACTTTTTCTGTCTGTCTTGAGCTGCTACCAGTCGCAATCGTATCAACTTAACTATATCCACTGTTTGTTATACCAATTCAGGTGCTAGCATTCGGCGTTCTCCTACTGTGACAACCCAAGAATTTGGATATTTATAAAATCTTAAAATGTTAATTTAAGGTTAAATAATAAACCTAGACATAAAATAAGTGAATGGATTTGAGATTTTCGGAAAGGAATTTTGTGAATTTAAAATTTTTATGATGAATTATTTAGGATTAAGGGTTTAGGTGTATATGTTCTGTGAATATGATTGTATATGTGAAGTATGTGAGTGATTAAATAATATATATTATAAATATGTATATATTTATTTAATATATAAATAAAATGAATGAGAAAATTATATAACATAATATTATATATTAGGAATGAGAATTAAATGGCCTAAGGGTTATAACAAGTGTAAAATACTAGTATTTAAATTTTATATTAGTATGCTAATCTAAGAGATTAATTTTATTATCTCATTTTATTAATTATTTTAAACCTAGATTAATTGGGTTACATAATTAAATTATCTAAGTATTTAAATTCCATAATGAGTGATTTAGAAACTCTAATTAAATAACTAGGGTAAGAGAAATTAAATGTGTTGGACATATGATATTTTAAGTGGTCCAAATAAATTAAATAGGAGCCCAAATCATTAAGGGATTGACCAAAATTTTGTGGCCATTTAGATCATTTAATTAGTAAATGTATCAAATAAAAACAAGAGCAAAAAAATAAAAAAATGTGGCATTATTCGGATGGAAGGAGGGAGTATTATAGTATGTGGTAATTTGTTTTTACAAGCCATGTGTCACCTTAATAATATAGCCACCTTATTCCCAAGATTTTGGCAAGGAATGTGAAGATATGGAGAAGATATGGGAGAGAAAAGAAATAAATAAATAAATAAAATAAAAAGCCAAATAGAAGGGTTAATTGCACCGGGTAAAGGAGGGATTAAAAGCATGTGGAGTAAAAAAATTTGAAAGCTTCATTTAACACTCTTCCCTTATGTGTCAACCTAAGCTCTAGCTCATTTAATGTTTGTTTAGCAAAGCAAGGAAGTTAGGATATGCAAGAGATAGAGAAGGAGAGAGGAGTCAGGTGGAAGAATGGAGTATTAGCATATGCTAAATAATTTTTGCCACATTGCATATCTTCTAAAATTCTTTAAGATAGGAAAGAGAAAGAGAAAATATTTGGATAGATATTCAAGCGAGAAGAGAGAGAGAATGAGAGTTAGCAAAAGAAAACTAGAAACAGAGAGAAAGAGAGAGAGAGGGATATCGGCAGCCCCATGATGGATAAAGAAAGGAAAATTTCCATGCCTCCTAGCTTCATAATCTAGTGTGGAAAAGAAGGATGAAAGCCATGAATCTAGGTATAAACCCTAACTTCAAGCTTTATGTACTTTTATTTTTATGGTTTGATGAAGTTGTGTTTTTCAAATTAAAAACTTTAGATCTACATATTTTATGGTGTGTTATATGTAGATCTAGACATTTTAGGTGTTACAAGTTTGATCCAAAGAAAGAAAAGTAAAACAGTTTTTAAAACTAAGAGAAACTAGTGGACTACTGCCCCTATAATGAAGATTCGGGGTTAGTTAGGATGATCAAAAAATTCTGGGCTTTTTATATGTTGTAGTACACTGAATAAACTTTCCATAGACTCCGAAATGGACTAAATCCGACATCGGAGGAGAGAGTTATGACATTTCAAAGTAGTAGTGTCAAAACTGTCCAACAAGTGCGGTGCCGTTCACTTGAATGGAATTTCTGGGCTGATATGTTCGGAATCTGGAAAAACATCAGTAGGGAAGAGTTGTAGTCCCGGAAGTTAGCTTCGCGTGGGCTCAAGAATCGCCTAAAAATGTTTTAAAACGAAAAAGTTATGACTGTTTTAGCGAAAGAGGATAAATCTGGGAAAAAGATGAAACTGTTGCGAGTGGACATTTTTGTGGTCTGTTTTAGGCTGCCTAAGAGGTCCAAAATTACTGGGTTATATTTTTTAAAAATACTTTGGTATACCATGTATAACATATCCAAAGTTGGAAACTTTTTGATAAACGAGCAAGGCGTGAGAAAATCGCAAAATTGGCTACTCGCTAAGCACTGCAGTAGCAGTTGCTGGGCAGCAGCTGCAGGCAGTGCCTAGCAGCGTCGACGCCTGCTCTGCAGCTGGCTGCTGAAGCCATTTTTTTGAACCCTGTTTCGAATAGTTTCTGTTGTTCGTTTTGGCAGTTAAAATTTTTTCTAAAATACTATGACATGAGGTCTATAACATGCCCAAAATTTCTCAGTTATATGACTTAGGATTTGAAAATTAAAAATGAGTAAACATGCATGTCAGGATTAAAATTTGAGTGAACGCCGAGCATCGGCGCGTCGAGCGACTTTGACGTTCGACGTTCCGAATCGCGTTCCGGCAAAATAATAAGTCATAATAAATCTAATAAAGTCCAACGGGATGAGATTTGGCTATAAATGATATTTTACGTCGATAAACTTCTTTTCAGGCATAAATAAAGCAATAAAAATATGTAATAAATATAAATTACATATTCAAGCAAAATAAAAATTAGGGTTGCCTATAAAATTATTTTGTGGTGCAACAAATGGCGAGAAACCTTTAAAATTTTGTAATAATCATAAAAATAATATTTTGAGGTTTTCGGGGATCAAAAGGAGGTTTTTGAGCTAAGATTTTCTTAACGGAATATATATATTTAATATATAAAGCAAAAATGCGAATAATTATAAAACGAAAAATAAAGCAAATGTGCTAGCGGAATAAAATATATATATATGCGAAAACGGTCTGTGTTCACTTATGAATGGACAAAATAATATAAAAATTATTTAAATTAAAGAAATAATATAATAAATTGAGTTTTAGAATAAAAGCTATGCATTAGCTGTTTAAACTCCAAAATTTGCGAGTAAAGGTAAAAGATATTTTCTAAAATAGAATAAAAATAGATTTTAATTATTAAAAATACACAATAAATTTCTAAAAATTATTTTAAAGTATGAAAAATAGTTTTTAATTATTTTAAGTATATTTCGTAAATATTTAATATTTTTGGAATATAAATGGTATTTAATTTATTTAATTATAATATTAAATAAATTATTTAAAAATAGTTTTAATTCGTGAAAAATCATGAAAAATTATATTATGGTATTAAAAAATATTTTAAGTGACTTTTAATATTTTGTGATGAAATTCATTAATAAATTATTATTAATGGTAATTAGTTTATTTAATGAATATATTAAATAAATTAAGGAAATATAGAATTAATGATTTAAAAATTATATAAAAATGATTTAAGTGTTATAAAAATATTTTAAGTTATAAAATATAACTTTTGATATTTTGTCATGAAAATATTAATATTTTAATATTAATAGCAATTATCGGATAATGGATTTAACGGTTTAAAAATCATATAAAGGTGATTTTAAAGTATTAAAAATACTTTGTGATATTATAAATATATTATAATATTATGACGTGTATTTCATTAATAAATAAATATTAATGATAAAATAATTAAGTGATATTTAATTCATTTAAATACGTTTTTAATGATTGAAAAATCAAGATAACTGGTAATAATTATTTAAAAATTATTACAAGTCTGTGAAAAATATTTTTTGTGACGCCGCCAAAATTAGGTATACATCACCCATCTTGGGTAGCCAGATACATGGTACAGAATTCAAATACAACTTACTAATACAACTGTCGTGTACAATACGACAAAACATAAACTGTAAGTTTGAATACAAATATTGTTTTCTAGAGAGTATCCATACTCAAAAGGAGTCCTCATTACAATTATTATCACACTATTACATAGAATAATGAGGACTACTAATGTTATCATCTGGTCCATCACTCCGTTTTCTGACTCGTCCCAGCTATATTCTCATTTCCTGAAGAGAACCGTGAAAGAAAGGGTGAGCTCAACTAGCCCAGTAAGAAATATTATGACTAAGATAATGCAGAATAAATTATCATTAGTCTTCAACAATGTTAAACTGATAAAATACAATAGACATCAAGTTTAATTGCAGCGGATCAAGCAATCCATTAAAAGAGTCAAGTAGAGAATAAAATCTACTATCTTTTATGATTTAAAAGGTTTTTCATGACTTTTATCGCTGGGACTCAGCTTAATAAATAATCCACATCATCGAATCACCCCTGCACTACGGCAAAGGATATTCTTTAGTATCACGACCACGAATTATCCATGCATTACGGCTAAAGATAATCATATTTTCATCAACGGTCCTGATCATGCCATAAAATAATTCATCTCTGCACTACGGCCAAAGAGAATCCATAGCCATAATCATACTAAAAACTGTCTATCAATGCACTACGGGCCAATGAAAACTTTTTCCACATCATTTGTAATATTACGGTCATGATTACTCTGATTATTCTCTGGTCATAATCATACCAAGTCCATCTATGCACTACAAGCCACAGATGACTTTCAACATAATATAAACATGAGGATGATGACAATGATATAAGAATTCAATAAAATAAGTTCAAGAATTAATTTGTCCAGGAACCAATAATGTCCAAATTGTCAACATGATACTTTTGTGTAGAGTAAAATTTAAGAATGCTCAGAAGAATATTTTCATGAAAAGATACTAGATGAAGCGCAAATATCAAGGATATTCTACTAATTTCATGGCGTATAGAAGTAAAAACTTTAACCAACTGAGTATAATAAAGAATGGAATAACAAAAGAAATCACCATGCATGCGGTACATCTCATAGATAGGTTATTCCAACATAATAATAATAAAGGAACCAGGTTAGGTGAAATTCACACCGACAGGATGTTCCAACAGAATAATAAAGACGGAACCAGGTCCGGCGTAAAACGCACAGACAGGATATTCCGACAGAATAATAAATAATGGAACCATGTCTGACGTAAAACACACAGACAGGATATTCCGACAGAATAATAAATAATGGAACCAGGTCCGTCGTAAACGCACAGACAGGATATTCTGACAGAATAATAAAGAACAAAATAATAGAAGAATTTCACCATGTATGCGGTACTTCGCATAAACAGGTTATTCCAACAGAATAATAAAAAATAGAATAACAGAAGTTTTCTTCATGAATACAAAAGAAATAACACCCCTTACAGGTACAACAAATAATATCCCTTACCTTTGAAAGAAGGGTATTCCGTCTGGTAGGGCGATGATATACTCAAAGAAAACTTGCACTACGCTCAAAGCTTTCTTAAACTCTAAATAAATACGCTCAAGATTATAGAAGAAGAACTATCTCTATAGTTTCTCTCTCTCTCTAGAGTTTCAGTAAATTCGTAAGAAAATAATGAAGGAATGAGCTTCTATTTATAGAAAAATGAAATGCATAGTAACTAATCCGTGAACGGTCCAGATTGATTTACTTTAATCTGACGGTCCATATTTAAAGAAAAATCTTTTAAATAAAATATAATATATTCTATTTATAGAATAACTTTAATAAAATATTCTATTTTATATAAAAAGATGTTTCTGTTTTATTACGTTAATAATATGAATAAAACAAAACTTCATTATCGCTAAATAATTCATATTATTAATTGACAATAATTTAATCAAACTGAGTGACTTCTCACATAAGCATTAATAATCAATACCGTGTGCTACTATGCAATCACACGTATTATTGTACTTTTACTACCGAGTAGTTCAACAGTATCAACGGTAAAACTTTCGCCGTTATTTTTAATAAAATATTTTTGTCGTTTTCTCAATCCGACAATAATTCCGTTGTGGGGTCCACCAATAATTGTGCCGTCGTACGAATATTCTCCGACCAATCGAATATAATACAACAACTTGCATACTTTGTAAAATTTATAAATATTACCCACAACTATAACATTATCTCAAATTCACACCATAATATTTAAACAAATATTTCGAAAAAAAATTAAATCTTTATTCATAAAATCTGGGGTTTCACAATCTCCCCTCCTTATGAAATTTTGCCATCAAAATTTACGTACGTACATGGTATGCCTAACAGATGAGGACACTTCGTCAGATTCTAACTCTTGAGGTATAACCTTTGAGTGTTGAATACATTCTATGATTTTAACAGGTACATCTTCATACGTTAAATTATCCGCTATCTCGTCCGGTTCTAAATCAATAATGTGGTTCGGGTCATCCACATATTTACGGAACATCAATACGTTAAAAAATGTTATGAACACGCGACATACTTAGCGGTAAAACGAGTCTATAAACCACAGTTCCTACTTGATCGAGAATTTCAAATGGGCCAATTAAATCGAGGGTTGAGATTTTCTCTCTTCATCGATTCTTGCTTTTAGAATAACGCCCTCTTGAACCTTCTTCTTAGTATTCATCAGCTCCGGGTCCGTAGCTTGCACGGCTTTAACTTTATTGATTAAAGTCGATTCTAATCGTATATTCGTTATCTTCACGTGGGTCCTTACAGTCTTTAACTCTATCTTCATCATTTGTAGGTTATACGAAATGAGTCTTTGTGTTAACAACATCTCACTCGCATACGATCTTCTACTCAACATGTCAGCTACCACGTTCGCACTTCCACGATGATATTGAATGGTACGATCGTAATCTTCAACAACTCGAGCCAACGTCTTTGGCGCATAATACGTTCGTTTTAGTTGAAAAAAATATTTGAGGGTTTAAGAAATGGATTTTGTACTGGGGTCAATACAAAATTCGATTTCATGCTCTGGGGTAGGCTAAGACGTCTTCAAGAATACGTCAAGAAATTTATTAACAATAGAAATATCATTCAAAACTGTGACCATCATCAAAGACTTGGATAACACGTCACATTGATACCTATCAACTTGCCATCATCATTCACAACATCTCCTACAGAAAGTCTGACTTTGGTGCATTCCACATAAGGAAGTCATCAGCGAAAGGCTCGGGGCTCTTTATGTGACGCCCCCAAAATTAGGTATACATCACCCATCTTGGGTCGTCAGATACATAGTACAGAATACAAACACAACTTACTAATACAACTGTCGTGTACAATACGACAAAACATAAACTGTGAGTTTAAATACAAATATTATCTTCTAGAGAGTATTCATACTCAAAAGGAGTCCTCATTACATTTATTAACACACTATTACATAGAATAGTGAGGACTACTAACTAATACTATCATTCGGACCATCACTCCGTTCCCCGACTTGCCCCAGCTACGTTTTCATTTCCTGAAGAGAACAGCGAAAGAAAGGGTGAGCTCAACTAGCCCAGTAAGAAATATTATGACTAAGATAATGCAGAATAAATTATCATTAGCCTTCAACAATGTTAAACTGATAAAATATAATAGACATCAAGTTTAACTACAGCGGAACAAGCAATCCATTAAAAGAGTCAAGTAGAAAATAAACTCTACTATCTTTTATGATTTAAAAGGTTTTTCAACACTGTGATCGCTGGAACTCAGCTTAATAAAATAATCCACATCATCGAATCACCCCTGCACTACGGCCAAGGATATTCGTGTATTCATTAATGGTCATGATCATGCCAACAACTGTCCATCAACGCACTACGGGCCAATGAGGACTTTTACCACATCATTTGTAACATTACGGTCATGATTATACCGAATAATCCCTGGTCATAATCATACCAAGTCCATCTATGCACTACAGGCCACAGATGACTTTTAACATTTTATAAACATGAGGATGATGACAATGATATAAGAATTCAATAAAACAAGTTCAAGAATTAATTTATCCAAGAATTAACAACGTCCAAATTGTCAACATGATACTGCTTTGTGGAGTAAAATTCAAGAATGCTTAGAAGAATATTTTCTTGAAAAGATACTGGATGAACCGCAATTATCAAGGATATTCCACTAATTTCATGGAGTATAAAAGTCAAAACTTTAACCAACTGAATATAATAAAGAATGGAATAACAAAAGAAATTACCATGCATGCAATAGACCGCACAGACAGGTTATTCCAACAGGAAAATAAATAATGGAACCAGGTCATGCGTAAACGCACCGACATGATATTCCGACAGAATAATAAATAATGGAACCAGGTCCGGCGTAAACGCACAGACAGGATATTCCGACAGAATAATAAATAATGGAACCAGGTCCGGCGTAAACGCACAGACAGGATATTTCGACAGAATAATGAATAATGGAACCAGGTCCGGCGTAAAACGCACAGACAGGATATTCCGACAGAATAATGAATAATGGAACCAGGTCCGGCGTAAAACGCACAGACAGGATGTTCCAACAGAATAATAATAAAAACGAAACCAGGTCCGGTGTAAAATACACAGACAGGATGTTCCAACAGAATAACAGAAGAATGTCACCAAGTATAGGGTAGACCGCGTATACAGGTTATTCCAACAGAATAATAAAAAATGAAATAACAACAGTTCTCTTCATGAATAAGAAAGAATAACACCTCTTACCGTTTTAAAGAAGAGCTGAAATAAGAAAGTAGTTAAGTAGCAAAATACTCTTCTTCTCTATCTCTATAGTTTCTCTCTATAGTTTCTCTCTCTAGAGTTCAGTGAATTCGTAAGAAATAATGAAGGAATGAGCTGCTATTTATAGAAAAATAGAATGCATAGTAACTAATCCATGAACGGTCCAGATTGATTACTTTAATCTGACGGTCCATATTTAAAGAAAAATCTTTTAAATAAAATATAATATATTTTATTTATAGAATAACTTTAATAAAGTATTCTGTTTTATATAAAAAGATATTTCTGTTTTATTACGTTAATAATACGAATAAAACAAAACTTCATTATCGCTAAATAATTCATATTATTAACTGACAATAATTGAATCAAACTGAGTGACTTCTCACATAAGCATTAATAATCAATACCGTGTGCTACTATGCAACCACACATATTACTGTACTTTTACTACCGAGTAGTTCAACAGTATCAATGGTAAAACTTCTGACGTTATTTTTAATAAAATATTTTTGTCGTTTTCTCAATCCGACAATAATTTCGTTGTGAGGTCCACCAATGATTATGTCGTTGTACGAATATTCCCTGTTAAAACGAATATTCCCCGACCAATCGAATATTATATATAACAACTTGCGTACTTTGCAAAATTTATAAATATTACCCACAACTATAATATTATATCAAATTAACTCCATAATATTTAAAAATGATATTTATAGAAAATTCATCTTTATTTATAAAAGTTGGGGTCTTACAACCTCCCCTTCTTATGAAATTTCGCCCTCGAAATTAGGGTACGTACCTGGTATGTCGAAGAGGTAAGGATACCTTGATTTCATTTCAGATTCTAACTCCCAAGTCATTTCCTCAACATCGTGATTTCTCCACAAAACTTTGACTTGAGGTATAACCTTGGAGCGTAGAATATGTTCCTTCTTATCCAAGATTTGAACAGGAACTTCTTCATACGTCAAATCCTCCGCTATTTCGTCCGGTTCTAACTCAATAATGTGGTTTGGGTCTTCCACATATTTACGTAACATGGATATGTGAAAAACGTTATGAACACGAGACATACTTGGCGGTAAAGCGAGTCTATAAGCCACAGTTCCTACTCGATCGAGGATTAAAAATGGACCGATGAATCGAGAATTGAGCTTTCCTTTCTTTCCAAATCTCGTAACTCCTTTCCATGGAGCATCACGTAAGAACACATGATCTCCTATATCAAATTTCAAGTCCTTTCGATGAAGATCAGCATAACTCTTTTGTCGATCTTGTGAGGTTTTTATACGTTGTCGGATCGTTTGAATCTTTTCTGTAGTCATACGTACCAACTCCGGTCCCAACAACGTTGCTTTACCCACCTCATCCCAGCATACTGGAGAACGACATTTTCTTCCATACAATGCTTCGAATGGAGCCATGCCAATACTTGCTTGATAACTGTTGTTGTAGGAAAACTCCACCAATGATAAGAACTTGTCCCAACTTCCCTTGAAGTCAAGGACACATAGTCTTAATAGATCTTCAAGAGTTTGAATAGTCCTCTCTGATTGTCCGTCCGTCTGAGGATGATATGCCGAACTAAATCGTAAATCCGTGCCCATAGCTTTTTGTAAACTAACCCAAAATCGTGAAGTGAATCTTGGGTCTCGATCAGAAACTATGGATATTGGCATACCATGCAGTCTTACAATCTCGTTTATGTACATACGAGAAAGATGTTCAAGTGTATAAGTTTCTCGTATCGGTAAGAAATGAGCAGACTTGGTCAATCTATCAACAATGACCCAAATCGCATCTATACCTTGAGAAACCTTAGAAAGACCGGTAACGAAATCCATTGTAATGTGCTCCCACTTCCATTCTGGAATTTCAAGTGGTTGCAATGGACCTTTTGGTACTTGATGCTCCGCTTTGACTCGTTGACAAGTTAAACACCTTGAGATAAACAACGCTATCTCTCTCTTCATATTGCTCCACCAAAATGTATGACGAAGATCATGATACATTTTGGTACTTCCAGGATGGATTGCAAACGGTGTGTTGTGCGCCTCCATCATGATTTCATACTTTAAATCAGGGTTGTTAGGAACACAAAGTCTGGAGTTGACTCGAAGTATTCCTTCTTCATCGATTCTTGCTTCCGGCATAGCACCTTCTTGCACTTTCTTCCTCATACGCATCAGCTCCAGGTCTGTAGCTTGAGCATCTTTAACTTTATCGATTAAAGTTGGTTCTACTCGTATATTCGTCATCATCACATGGGTCCCTGGAGTCTTTAACTCTATCTCCATCCTTTGCAAGTCACACAAAATGGGCCTTTGTGTTGACAATATCGCACTCGTACTTGCATATGATCTTCTACTCAATGCGTCAGCTACCACGTTCGCTTTTCCAGGATGGTATTGAATGGTATGATCATAATCTTTTAACAGTTCAAGCCAACGTCGTTGTCGCATGTTGAGTTCCTTTTGAGTGAAGAAATATTTGAGGCTTTTATGATCTGTAAAGATCTCCACCTTCTCCCCATACAAGTAATGCCTCCAAATTTTAAGTGCAAAAACAACAGCTGCCAACTCTAGATCATGAGTAGGATAATTCCTCTCATATTCCTTGAGTTGTCTTGATGCATAGGCTATGACTTTTCTATGTTGCATGAGAACGCATCCCAACCCTTTGCTCGAAGCATCACTGTAGATGACAAATCCCTCCGAGCCAGATGGTATTGTTAGAACAGGTGCTGAAATGAGTCTCCTCTTGAGTTCTTGAAAACTCTTCTCACATTCTTCGCTCCAACCGAACTTTGTATCTTTCTGAGTCAGCTGAGTTAATGGAGTAGCGATTCGAGAAAATCCTTCCACGAATCTTCGATAATAACCAGCTAAACCAAGAAAGCTACGTACTTCGATCACTGATTTAGGTTGCTCCCAGCTTTGAATAGCTTCAATCTTTGTCGGGTCAACCGATATTCCACGACTTGATACTACGTGCCCAAGGAATGCTACCTCCTCCAACCAGAACTCGCATTTCTTCAACTTGGCATAAAGCTTGTATTCACGAAGCTTTTGGAGTACCAGCCTCAAGTGTTGCTCATGATCTTCACGACTTTTGGAATAAATAAGGATGTCATCAATAAAGACGACCACAAAGTGATCCAAATATTCCTTGAATACCCGGTTCATCATATCCATGAAGGCAGCAGGAGCATTAGTCAATCCAAAGGACATGACTAGGAATTCATAATGCCCGTACCGAGTTCTGAAAGCCGTCTTTGGAATATCCTCAGTTCTAACCTTCAGCTGATGATATCCAGAACGAAGATCGATCTTTGAAAAGAATTGTGCTCCTTGCAATTGGTCAAACAGGTCATCAATACGTGGCAATGGGTACCTATTTTTGATGGTGACATGATTCAACTCCCGATAATCAATACAAAGTCGCATACTTCCATCTTTCTTCTTCACGAATAGCACAGGAGCACCCCAAGGAGAAGTACTAGGACGAATAAAGCCAATGTCTAACAATTTCTGCAGTTGGATCTTTAACTCCTGAAGTTCAATAGGAGCCATTCGATATGGGGCTTTGGAAATGGGTTTTGTACCGGGTTCAAGGTCGATACAAAATTCAATTTCACGCTCTGGGGCTAGGCCAGGAAGTTCTTCAGGGAATACGTCAGGGAATTTATTAACAATAGAAATATCATTCAAAACTGACGTATTTTTGTTTAGATCCGTGACATGAGCTAAGAAAGCTTGACATCCGTTTTTCAATAAACGAATAGCTTTATGGCTTGAGATGACAGCGATTGATTTTAATGGTTTGGTTGCTTGAATTCGCATAATAGGTCGATTAGGAATATGAAAGCTAACAACCTTACGAAAACAATCAATTTTTGCATGATGAGTAGTTAACCAATCAATCCCTAGAATCACGTCAAATGCAAGTATTTTTAATGAAATCAGATCGACAGGTAATGTGTGGGTACCAACTTGAACCAAACAAGACTTATAAACCGTGGATGTAATGAAGGTTTCTCCCAATGGAGTTTCAACAGATAAATCAAAGTCTAATTTCTCCGGAGTCAAATTTAATCGATGAGCGCAAGTAGGAGAAATAAAAGAATGGGTAGAACTGGTATCAAATAAAGTATAGACTTCGTTAGAGTTTATGATAAGCTTACCCGTGATGACCTCATTCGGGTTCCTTGCTTTCTGGGAGGTCACAACAAACGCTCTCCCTTGCACTACCGGTTTTGACTTTTCTGGGACGGCCTTTGGTGTCTCCATCTTGGCTGAACTTATTTTTGGTAAACGAAAAAATCGAGCTAAATGACCTTCTCTTCCACAATTATAACATGCTTTAGACGGCATCGCGCAGTTTGGACTGATGTGCCCCTCCCCTCCGCATTTGAAACATATGATAGGTGGTCGTTCTCCTTCCTTAACAACGGGTGCTGGTGCTGACGTCTTTCCATCATTGTTGAATCTCCTCTTCTTGAAATGACCATTCTTATTGTTTTGGCCCTGATTACCACCGAAGTGGTTACCATTTCTGGCCTGTTGATTCCCTCCACGCTTGTTGTCACCGCTTCGATGACTGCTCTCATTGGTATTATCATTTTGCCGACTGCTCTCTTTTGGTTGCGTTGACGCGTTATCGCACTCCACTAACTGAGCCCTATTCACAACATCTGAATACAAACATAATTTATGAGAAATAAGATGTTGACGTATCTCAGGTTTCAAACCTCGCAAAAACATTCGCGTCATTCGCTCTTCATTATCCACCAAGTGGGACGCAAACCGGGACAACTCAGCAAATTTAGCCTCATACTGCGACACGGTCATATTATTCTGCTCCAATTTGATGAACTCCACCTCCTTCATGTGACGAACACTTTCAGGAAAGTATTTGTCATTGAACAGCTCTTGGAACTTCTCCCAAGACATCTTCAGTGCAGCAGGTTGAGTACGCTTAATCGATTTCCACCAGTAATCTGCCTCTCCTCGCAACATAAAGGCGGCAAAGGGAACCTTTTGCTCCTCGGAGCATCCCAAGACATCAAATATCTTGGTGATCTGCTTTATCCATGTTTCTGCTATAAGTGGTTTTGGCTCTCCCTTAAACTCTGGTGGTCCCAGCTCCTTAAACTGTTTAGCGGTGACCGTCCGAGAGTTTTCAGTCTTTCCACCTATATTTTGAACAGGAGCCGCTCTCGCCTGTTATTACATGAACTGCATAAAGTTTCTGAACATTCCATCATTCATCATCTGGTCAGTGTTGTTGTTTGCATGAGGATTGTCACCTTTCTGATGCACATTATCCTGATTATTGATATGTGGTGAATCAACAGTCGCCTGTGCTCCATTGCTCTTCTCAACATTCTCAGATGCCATTTTCAGATACTGCCACAAAATAAAAGTTAATTGATATGTCATATATTATCCTTACATTATGTCCGACCAATTAAATACCATGCAAATAAACTTAGGTAGGTCATACTAGCGAAGGAATTCTCCGTCTCTCCCCTCTTAGTTCTATTCTCATATCTTAGCCAGGGATCATATCCCTAAGCTTTGATACCAACTGTGACGCCCCCAAAATTAGGTATACATCACCCATCTTGGGTCGTCAGATATATAGTACAGAATACAAACACAATTTACTAATACAACTGTCGTGTACAATACGACGAAACATAAACTGTGAGTTTAAATACAAATATTATCTTCTAGAGAGTATTCATACTCAAAAGGAGTCCTCATTACATTTATTAACACACTATTACATAGAATAGTGAGGACTACTAACTAATACTATCATTCGGACCATCACTCCGTTCCCCGACTTGCCCCAGCTACGTTTTCATTTCCTGAAGAGAACAGAGAAAGAAAGGGTGAGCTCAACTAGCCCAGTAAGAAATATTATGACTAAGATAATGCAGAATAAATTATCATTAGCCTTCAACAATGTTAAACTGATAAAATATAATAGACATCAAGTTTAACTACAGTGGAACAAGCAATCCATTAAAAGAGTCAAGTAGAAAATAAACTCTACTATCTATTATGATTTAAAAGGTTTTTTCAACACTGTGATCGCTGGAACTCAGCTTAATAAAATAATCCACATCATCGAATCACCCCTGCACTACAGCCAAGGATATTTGTGTATTCATTAATGTTCATGATCATGCCAACAACTGTCCATCAACGCACTACGGGCCAATGAGGACTTTTACCACATCATTTGTAACATTACGGTCATGATTATACCGAATAATCCCTAGTTATAATCATACCAAGTCCATCTATGCACTACAGGCCACAAATGACTTTTAACATTTTATAAACATGAGGATGATGACAATGATATAAGAATTCAATAAAACAAGTTCAAGAATTAATTTATCCAAGAATTAACAACGTCCAAATTGTCAACATGATACTGCTTTGTGGAGTAAAATTCAAGAATGCTTAGAAGAATATTTTCTTGAAAAGATACTGGATGAACCGCAATTATCAAGGATATTCCACTAATTTCATGGAGTATAAAAGTCAAAACTTTAACCAACTGAATATAATAAAGAATGGAATAACAAAAGAAATTACCATGCATGCAATAGACCGCACAGACAGGTTATTCCAACAGGAAAATAAATAATGGATCCAGGTCATGCGTAAACGCACCGACATGATATTCCGACAGAATAATAAATAATGGAACCAGGTCCGGCGTAAACGCACAGACAGGATATTCCGACAGAATAATAAATAATGGAACCAGGTCCGGCGTAAACGCACAGACAGGATATTTCGACAGAATAATGAATAATAGAACCAGGTCCGGCGTAAAACGCACAGACAGGATATTCCGACAGAATAATGAATAATGGAAATAGGTCCGGCGTAAAACGCACAGACAGGATGTTCCAACAGAATAATAATAAAAACGGAACCAGGTCCAGTGTAAAATACACAGACAAGATGTTCCAACAGAATAACAGAAGAATGTCACCAAGTATAGGGTAGACCGCGTATACAGGTTATTCCAACAGAATAATAAAAAATAAAATAACAACAGTTCTCTTCATGAATAAGAAAGAATAACACCCCTTACCGTTTTAAAGAAGAGCTGAAATAAGGAAGTAGTTAAGTAGCTGAATACTCTTCTTCTCTCTCTCTCTCTATAGTTTCTCTCTATAGTTTCTCTCTCTAGAGTTCAGTGAATTCGTAAGAAATAATGAAGGAATGAGCTGCTATTTATAGAAAAATAGAATGCATAGTAACTAATCCATGAACGGTCCAGATTGATTACTTTAATCTGACGGTCCATATTTAAAGAAAAATCTTTTAAATAAAATATAATATATTCTATTTATAGAATAATTTTAATAAAGTATTCTGTTTTATATAAAAAGATGTTTCTATTTTATTACGTTAATAATATGAATAAAACAAAACGTCATTATCGCTAAATAATTCATATTATTAACTGACAATAATTGAATCAAACTGAGTGACTTCTCACATAACCATTGATAATCAATACCGTGTGCTACTATGCAACCACACGTATTACTGTACTTTTACTACCGAGTAGTTCAACAGTATCAATAGTAAAACTTCCGCCGTTATTTTTAATAAAATATTTTTGTCGTTTTCTCAATCCGATAATAATTTTGTTGTGGGGTCCACCAATGATTGTGCCGTTGTACGAATATTCCCTGTTAAAACGAATATTCCCCGACCAATCGAATATTATATAACAACGTGCGTACTTTGCAAAATTTATAAATATTACCCACAACTATAACATTATATCAAATTAACTTCATAATATTCAAAAATGATATTTATAGAAAATTCATCTTTATTTATAAAAGTTAGGGTCTTACACTTTACTTATGGCTTGATATGACAATGATTGACTTTAGTGGTTTGGTTACTTGAATTCGCATAATAGGTTTGTTAGGAATATGAAAGCTAACAACCTTACAAAAAGCATGATGAGCAGTTAACCAATCGTTTCCAAAAATCACATCAATGCAAGTATTTTCAAAGAGATAAGATCGAAAGGTAACGTGAAAGTGTTGATTTGAACAAGATTTATAAATAGTGGAGGTAACGAAGGTTTCTCCCAACTGAGTTTAAACAGATATATCAAAGTCTAACTTCTTCGGAGTTAAGTTCAAACATTGAACACAACTAGGTGAAATAAAAGAGTGAGTAGAACCGGTATCTAACACGGTATAGATTTCGCAAGAATTTATGACTAACATACCCGTGATAATTTTATTTAGGTTCCTCGTCACGAAAAAAAATGCTCTCTCTTAAACTGCCGGCTTTGGCTTGTCTGGGACATCCTTTGGCATCACTATCCCAGCTGGACTTGACTTCACAATACGACAAAATCGAGCTAGGTGACCTTCTCTTCCGCAATTAAAACACGCTTTGGATTGCTGCGTACAGTTTAGATGGATGTGTCCCTCCTGTCCGCATTTGAAACATACGACCGGTGGTCGTTCTTCTTCCTTTGAAACGGGTGCTGGTACCGACGTCTTCACGTCATTGTTGAACCTTCTCTTCTTGAAATGTCCATTCTTATTATTTTGGCCATGATTACCACCGAAGTGGTTACCATTTCTGGCATGTTGATTCCCTCCATGCTTATTGTCATCTCTTTGATGACTGTTATCACCGGTATTATCATTTTGTCGATTGCTCTCTTTTGGTTGCGTTGACTCGTTATCGCGCTCTACTAACTGAGCCCTATTTACAACATATGAATACAAACACAGTTTATGAGAAATCATATATTGACGTATCTTCGGCTTCAAACCTCTTAAAAATATCCGCGTCATTCTTTCTTCATTATCAACCAAGTGGAATGCAAATCGGGACAACTCGGCAAACTTGGCTTCGTACTACGACACGGTCATGTTGTTTTGCTCTAACTTGATAAATTTCACCTCCTTCATGTGACGAATGCTTTCGGGAAAGTACTTGTCGTTGAACATCTCATGGAATTTCTCCCAAGACATCCTAAGTGCGTCAGGCTGGGTACGTTTTACAGATTCCCACCAGTGATCTGCCTCTTCACGCAACATAAAGGTGGCAAAGGGAACCTTTTGCTCCTCGAAGCATCCTAAGACATCAAATATCTTGGTGATCTGCTTTAACCATGTCTCCGCCTTAAGTGGTTCTGACTTTCCCAAAAACTACGGTGGTCCCAGCTCCTTGAATTGCTTAGCGGTGACCAACTGTGGGTTGCAATTGTTTTCTCCTGCATTATGAACTGGAGCCGCGCTCGCCTGATGTTGCATGAATTCTAAAAAGCTCTTAAACGTACAGTCGTTCGTCAATTGATCAGTGTTGTTGTTTATAGGAGGATTATCACCATCCTGTTGCACATTGTCCTGATTATTGATCTGTGGAGACTCAACGGTCTCCTGTGCTCCATTGCTTATCTCAATATTTTCAAATGCCATTTTCAAATATTGTTACAAAATAAGGGTTAATTAGCATATCACATAGTATCTCTATACTCTGACCGACCAATTAAATAACAAGTAAACTTAGGTAGGTCATACTAGCGAAGGAATTCCCCGTCTCTCCCCTACTAGTTCTATTCTCACATCTTAGCTAGGGATCATATCCCTAAGCTCTGATACCAACTATGACACCCCCAAAATTAGGTATACATCACCCATCTTGGGTCGCCAGATACATGGTACAGAATTCAAATACAACTTACTAATACAACTATCGTGTACAATACGACAAAACATAAACTGTGAGTTTGAATACAAATATTGTCTTCTAGAGAGTATCCATACTCAAAAGGAGTCCTCATTACAATTATTATCACACTATTACATAGAATAGTGAGGACTACTAATGTTATCATCTGGCCCATCACTCCGTTTTCCGACTCGTCCCAGCTATATTCTCATTTCCTGAAGAGAACCGTGAAAGAAAGGGTGAGCTCAACTAGCCCAGTAAGAAATATTATGATTAAGATAATGTAGAATAAATTATCATTAGTCTTCAACAATGTTAAACTGATAAAATACAATAGACATAAAGTTTAACTGCAATGGATCAAGCAATCCATTAAAAGAGTCAAGTAGAGAATAAAATCTACTATCATTTATGATTTAAAAGGTTTTTCATGACTTTTATCGCTGGGACTCAGCTTAATAAATAATCCACATCATCGAATCACCCCTGCACTACGGCCAATGATATTCTTTAGTATCACGACCACGAATTATCCATGCACTACGGCTAAAGATAATCATATTTTCATCAACGGTCCTGATCATGCCATAAAATAATTCATCTCTGCACTACGGCCAAAGAGAATCCATAGCCATAATCATACCAAAAACTGTCCATCAATGCACTACGGGCCAATGAGAACTTTTTCCACATCATTTGTAATATTACGGTCATGATTACTCCGATTAATCACTGGTCATAATCATACCAAGTCCATCTATGCACTACATGCCACAGATGACTTCCAACATAATATAAACATGAGGATGATGACAATGATATAAGAATTGAATAAAACAAGTTCAAGAATTAATTTGTCCAGGAACCAATAACGTCCAAATTGTCAACATGATACTTTTGTGTAGAGTAAAATTCAAGAATGCTCAGAAGAATATTTCCATAAAAAGATACTGGATGAAGCACAAATATCAAGGATATTCTACTAATTTCATGGAGTATAGAAGTCAAAACTTTAACCAACTGAGCATAATAAAGAATGGAATAACAAAAGAAATCACCATGCATGCGGTACTTCGCATAGACAGGTTATTCCAACAGAATAATAATAACGGAACCAGGTTAGGTGAAATTCACACCGACATGATGTTCCAACAGAACAATAAAGACGGAACCAGGCCCGGCGTAAAACGCACAGACGGGATATTCTGACAGAATAATAAATAATGGAACCAGGTCCGGCGTAAAACACACAGACAGGATATTCCGACAGAATAATAAATAATGGAACCAGGTCCGGCGTAAACGCACAGACAGGATATTCCGACATAATAATAAAGAACAGAATAATTGAAGAATTTCACCATGTATGCGGTACTTCGTATAAATAGGTTATTCCAACAGAATAATAAAAAATGGAATAACAGAAGTTCTCTTCATGAATACAAAAAAAATAACACCCCTTACGGGTACAACAAATAATATCCCTTACCTTTGAAAGAAGGGTATTCCGACTGGTAGGGCGATGATATACTCGAAGAAAACTTGCACTACGCTCAAAGCTTTCTTAAACTCTAAATAAATACGCTCAAGATTATAGAAGAAGAATTATCTCTATAATTTCTCTCTCTCTCTAGAGTTTCAGTAACTTCGTAAGAAAATAATGAAGGAATGAGCTTCTATTTATAGGAAAATGAAATGCATAGTAACTAATCCATGAACGGTCCAAATTGATTTACTTTAATCTGACGGTCCATATTTAAAGAAAAATCTTTTAAATAAAATATAATATATTCTACTTATATAATAACTTTAATAAAGTATTCTGTTTTACATAAAAAGATGTTTCTGTTTTATTACGTCAATAATACGAATAAAACAAAACTTTATTATCGCTAAATAATTCATATTATTAATTGACAATAATTGAATCAAACTGAGTGACTTCTCATATAAGCATTAATAATCAATACCATGTGCTACTATGCAACTACACGTATTACTGTACTTTTATTACCGAGTAGTTCAACAGTATCAACGGTAAAACTTCCGCCGTTATTTTTAATAAAATATTTTTGTCGTTTTCTCAATCCGACAATAATTCCATTGTGGGGTCCACCAATAATTGTGCCGTCGTACGAATATTCTCCGATAAAAATAATATTCCTCAACCAATCAAATATAATACAACAACTTGCATACTTTGTAAAATTTATAAATACTACCCACAACTATAACATTATCTCAAATTCACACCATAATATTTAAAAAAATATTTTAAAAAAAATTTAAATATATATTCATAAAATCTGGGGTTTCACATTTTGACTGAAAATAAAATTATCTGAGATAATTGTTAAGTGTTTAGGGTGAGTTTAATTGAACTTAAACTCGATAATTATTCGACTAGACCGTCGGGATGTCAGATTTGTGTCAGGTTCAACTCAGACTGCAATAGTTTGACTTGATACCAAGTCCTATGTGTGTTGTAGACTGATAGGGTTATGCGTTATATGTTATATGTTTAGGTTATTCTATGTCTATATATATATAATAGTATTATATTGTGATAATATTATTCTAATATTGGAGATCTATATTTCTAATATTAGGTATTCGGATAGAGCGTTATAAATTGTATAGCGGTAATCAACGGTTCAGAAAAGTTTGTTTTTACTTAACTCTACTAAGAGTTGTTTCATTCGGATAAGCTTATGGTTAATCATTGCTGGTTGCCATGAATTGTACTCTGTACATATTGCATGTATAAGTCAGGTATGAAAGGCTGATCACCTTCATTACTAGTTAGTTCAGATATATTTGATCATGTTTAATACTTGTTCAGTCAAAAGTTTGTTCCTGCTAGTTCACAATTATATTGTTGAATTATAGCCAGCTTATTATTCAGACTCTTTCAATCATGATATATCGTTATATTATTGAATTTAAACTTGTTGGGCAACTTTTATGCTCACCCTTGCTATATCATAATAAACATTGCAGATTAAGGCAAATGCTTCAGATACAAGGAAAGGTTAAAGATCAGTTCTAGCTTAAAGTTAATGTGTGCGATTAGATTTGTAATAGTTGTATAATAATAATGTTATGTGTTAAATAAGTTATGATTGTGTATAAGTTAAGGTTACTCGACCTTGGAGAATAGTGTGTTAAATGTATTATATAAACAATTTATGTTTATATCTTCCGCAATAGTTATAAAATGATTGAACCGAATCCGCGGTGATTTGGGACCCGGATTTGGGGACGTCACACCTACTTCATCCCAACTTCTACACTTCATTCCTTATAAAGCTTCGTAAGGCGGCATGCCTATGCTTGCATGAAAACTGTTGTTATATGCAAACTCTACTAGCAGTAGATGATCATCCCAACTACCTTTGAAATCCATAATGCAAGATCTTAACATATGTTCTAGCATTTAAATTGTTCTTTCACTCTGCCCATCTGTTTGCGGATGATAAGCTGCACTTAACTTCAACTGCGTTCCCATTTATTCTTGCAAACTTCTCCAGAAATTTGATGTGAATCGTAGATCACGATCTGACACAATCGAAACTATTACTCCTTGTCTGGAAATAATTTCCTTAACATAGAGTTTAGCTAACTGATCTAAGTTAAACTTGACTCTTATTGGCAAAAAGTGAGCCAACTTCTTTAATCGGTCCACTATTACCCAAATAGCGTCATACCCTTTCTGTGTAGTTGGAAGTCCCACCACAAAATCTATCGTGATATGCTCCCACTTTCATTCCAGAATTTCCAATGACTGTAACACGCCGCTTGGTCGTTGATATTCGGCCTTAACTTTTTGACAAGTTAATTACCTACTTACATATTTTGCTATCTCTCTCTTCATGTTCGACTACCAAAAACTCTGTCGAAGGTCTTGATACATCTTAGTACTACCAGTATGAATCGAGTATCTTGAACTATGAGCCTCTTGTAAAACTTCCTCCTTTAATTTTATTTCATTCAGAACCCAAATTCTTCCTTCAAATCTTAATAATCCCTTATTATCAAGATTATACTTTATCTCTTTTTCATCTGCTAGCCGCTTCTTCATCTGTTCACACTCATCATTTCTGAGTTGTACCTCTTTGACTCTCTCTACAATGGTAGGTCAAGTCTCTATTGTAAACAGTTTCTGACTCGACTTTCTCGGTAACTTCACCTCTAACTCTATCCTAGCCATCTCTGTTATTAACTCAATTTGAGCCGTTAACATAGACAACTTTTCTCGACACTTCCTACTTAAGGCTTCAGCCACTACATTGGCTTTTGCTGGGTGATATAGGATATCACAATCGTAACCCTTTATCAACTCTAGCTATCTTCTTTGTCTAATATTTAAGTCTTTTTGTGTGAAGATATATTTTAGACTCTTATGGTCCGTGTATATCTCACATTTCTCTCCATATAGATAATGCCTCCATATCTTTAAGGTAAATACCACCGCTGCCAGTTCCAGATCATGAATAGGATAAATTTTCTCATAATCCTTTAACTGCCGTGATGCATACGCAATGACCTTGCCATGCTGCATGAGCACGCAACCTTGTCCTCTATGCGAAGCATCTCTATAAACTACAAAATTCCCTATGTCATCGGGTAAAGATAATACAGGTGCTTCACTCAACCTTTTCTTCAGTTCTTGAAAACTGTCTTCACACTTCTCAGTCCATACGTACTTCACTGTCTTCCTTGTTAAATTAGTCAACGGAGTAGCTATCTTCAAAAAATCTTGGAAACTCCGTACCTCAGTTGGCATTTTTGGTTATTCCCAATTAATCACTGCTTCCACCTTCGCTGGGTCTACAGAATTTCCATCTCGGTCAATAACATGTCCTAAAAACTGTACTCTTTCTAGCCAAAATTCACACTTGGTGAATTCGCATATAACTTTTCCTTCCGTAGTGTCTCCAAAACTAACCTTAGGTGTCAGCGTGATCTTCTGGCATCTTGGAATAGACTAAAATATCATCAATAAACACTACAACGAACTTGTCCAAATATTGTTTGAACACTCTGTTCATTATATCCTTAAATGCAGCTGGTGCATTCGTCAACCCAAATGACATCACCAAAAACTCGCAATGGCTGTAATGAGTCCTAAATGCTCTCTTAGGTACATCCTCCTTCCAAACTTTTAACTGATGATACCCCGTTCGTAAATCTATCTGAGAAAAATACTTTTCCCCTTTCAATTGATCAAAGAGATCATCGATCCTGGGTAATGGGTATTTATTCTTTATCGTTAACTTTTTCAGCTCTCGGTAGTCGATACAAAGTCTCAACAATCCGTCCTTCTTCTTCACAAATAGTACAGATGCTCCCCACGGTGAAACACTAGGTTGAATGTATTTTCTGTCCAATAGTTCTTCTAATTAAACCATTAATTCCTTCATCTCCACTGGCGCCATACGGTACGGTGCCCTTGAAACTGGTGCCGCTCTTGGCACAATATGTATTACAAATTCGATCTCCCTATCTGGTGGAAGACCTGGTAATTCGATTGGAAATACATCCACGAATTCTTTGACTTTAGGTATTTTCTCCATCGTTGCTCCCACTTTCTGGGTATCAACAACATGACACAAATAACCTACACATTCCTACCTCAACAATTTCCTAGTTTGTGTCATGGTAAGACAACACGAATGTCCCAACAATTTATTACCGTAAAACACTACATGAGGCTGTCTCAACGTTCTAATATTAACACATTTCTTTTGACAGTCTATAATTGAACCATGGTTAAACAACCAATCCATCTCGAGAATTACATCGAATTCTCCCAACATTATCGGTATCAAATCTGCCGATAATTTATAACCTTGTATTTCTATATAACAACGCCTATGAATATTTTCAACAGGAATTATATCTTCATTTGCTACCTTAATATTCAAAGGTATAGGCAATCTTTCGGGAAGTAATCCTAATCGTTTAGCAAAATCGCATGCTATAAAAGAATAAGTAGCACCCGAATCAAACAACACATAAGCATTTATATCGTTGATTGGGATAATACCTGCAACTACATTCCCTGATGCAACTGCATCTTGGACCGTCATATTAAAGGTGCGGGCCATCGGCCTACTCGTTTGAGCTGAACCACTACTATCTAACTTACCACTATTAGTGCCCTTATTCCCATCCATCCCCTTCTTCGGGAAATTCTTCGCCACGTGATCAGTTGATCCACATACGAAACATCCGTGATTCTTCTTCGGACTTGGACAATTAGGCAAAATGTGCCCCTCTTATCCATAGTTGTAACACACCGCTTTTCCTTTGAGACAGACTCCTAAGTGAGTCTTCCCACAGTTCTTGCACGCCTTCATCCTCTTCTTAGGATCTCCTTGCTTTACCCCGATATTCCTAGAGTTAAAACCCTTCCTCTTCTGCCCGTTGCCACTCCCGCTATCTCCTTCGATTTTCACTCCCCCTTCTACTTTTCATTTGTTCTTCTTCTCTTTGTGGTATTGGCTTAAAGTTTCATTACTGAAAGTAGTATGCATACAAGCCAATCATGTATGATGATAAAACATATACTTTATAATCAGTCTTATTCATTTATTAATAAAAAAATTATTTATTAAAGGCATTTAATTATTTATATGGTACTATTTTAATAATATGTGATAAACCCATAGTTTTAAACAATGCTTTTAGAATCATGATAAGATCATGCTAATGAGATCTAAATTCTTAGATAGCTTAAAACTAAAATGTTACTAATCAATGGATTACTAAAAGGGGATTAGTGAATTCGGAAAGATTGGTATGTACGTTGCTTGCTCATTAGATGAGGATGATTGATCTCATGATTATTTGTGTAGAGACACTAAAACAAGTATGTAGGCGCTTATTAGAGAATAAGTTCACTGAACGTGACTCGCTAAGGAATACCTAATGGAGTTTTACTTTCTTGTCAATAGGAATTCCTATAGTGATAGTCGTACAAATGATCCTTAGACTTGAGATCGTCATAGTATCTTATATATAATGAATTACACTTTGACTTATTCCTTAAGACTCTTAGAGTATATCAAAGGGTATGCTTGGGTGTAATAAGTTATATATAGAGATAATGAATAATCAACAACTTCTAGTAAAAGAAGAGAAATATCCTATGTGATTCGATAAATGACAACCTAGGAATCCTTGGCCAAGGTGGAATGAAATTAGAAAGTAGTTTCTAATTTTCATTCATTAGGAGTTGTGCATTTAGGAATTGAAATACATATAATTAAATAAAATAAGACTTGACAGTAATTTCATGTCTTATATTTAATTGGGACATTATATGGTTGAAGGATTGAATTGTACGGTAACTATTTATTCAAAGATTTTTTTATGATTAATGTTGAAATCTATATTATCTGGAAAGTCGTTGATCGCTAGGGAGGTTTATCCCTATTATAGAATAAATATTATTTATTAAAATAAATTAATCGTTTAATTTATTTATTTAAATAAGATTAGAATTGTTCTAATTGATTTATTCACAACCGGTTTAATATGGAGAACCTAAAGGGTCACACCATAAAAGGAAGAATAATTATTTAAGAAGTTAATGACATAATCGTAATAATATGTTAAGTATATTTAATTTAATCTATGGTGATAGAATAAATTAAATAGCTTAATATTTATTATTTAATATTTTAGAAGTATTAAATATAAATTAATAAGAGATGTCTTATTAATATTATTACAATTATTATTATTTTAATTTCTAAAAGAGTTTAAGAATTAATTTAATATAAGTACTCTCATTTATTCCTAATAGGATTATGAGGGAAAATTAGTTAAAAGAGTTTAATTAATTATCCCTAATAAAATTAGGGAGCACATTTAATTAAAAGAGTTTAATTAAATAAATAATATCTTATTTTAATTAAATAGGGTTACCTGATATCTTTATAAGAGGAGTCTTATATCAGATATCAAAAATATGCAATTCCAATAGTTGGAGAGTACGCCACTTTTTCTATACAAATAGGAAAAACTAGGGTTTGAGCCAATTCACCTTTCTTTTTGAAAATCGTTCTTCCTTGGTGGATCACCTCTAGAGGCCATACACTTGGGTGGCTAACATTGATCAAAGGAAGGAATCTACCCGGAGATTCAAATAGAACGCTGAGAAGTAGGAGGTGAACTCGTACCTGTGGAAGCTCGTATCTACAAGGGTATGATTCCATAACTTCTTGTTCTTCGTTTTAATTAATAACATGCATAAAGGATGATCAGGGTAATTGGCTTGTCAAAAATTTTAAAATCTGATTTTACTTTGCTTCCACTATTTTTGCAATTTGATTGCTACTTTGATTTTCACAAAACCTAACAGTGGTATCAAAGCCAAATTTTATGCAAATTATTAATTGTTTTGATTCCTTATATGTATGGGTATATATTTTGAATAATTTATTGGGCATAATTTGTTGTATAAAATTATTATTTTATGAAAAAGAAAAAAAAAATCTTTGACGAATTTTTTTTTCTTTTAAAAAACTTTTTTTTTATACCTTCGATTTAGATCTGCAGGTGATACAAATATATATGATTCACGTATTGTTAATATATATATATATATATATATATATATATATATATATATATATATATATATATATAATAAAATATTATTATATACATATACATCCTGATTACTTATGTATATATACATATTAGGATTGATTACATATGATGTTAACAGGTTATTGATTCCCGTGATTATTATTATTATTATTATTATTATTATTATTATTATTATTATTATTATTATTACTATTATTATTATTATTATTATTTATATATATATATATATATATATATATATATAATATTCTTAATAATTTTATAATTAAAATAAAGAGTTTATTTTAATCTTGAAATTGGATTACATGCAACATAAAATTGTCCATTAAATGATATTCATATATATATATGGAATAATTTTATTTATTGATACATATGATGATATGTATGATAATAAATAAGATTGATTATGGACTATTGACTAATGCGATTGGATTTATTTTGGTTGGATGTTTGAATGAATGAGTTTTATTAAATGGGGTATGCGTACCTCGTCTTTTCTGGTTTTCTTCTTGATGTAAATTCTATCTCTCTCATATGTACTTCCCCTTGACTGCTAATCAAGGTTTCTATTTAAATTAAATAGTTTAATTGTATAGGATTAGTTAGAATTTTTTCAAAAAACCGGAGATCAAGGAGCAAGGAGCAAGGAGCGCTCGAAGACCCGTTTGTAATGGGAGCCTGGGTTTAAATGTAATAGTTATATTTAAATGTTTATTCTTGCACCCTAGGGTTTAACCTTTTGGTTCACTTGGTGGCTCTAGTGAACCAAACTAGAATAAAAGTCCATAATCAATCCTAGTAGAATATAGTATTCTATATGTGTATGCTAGTATTATATATATATTATATACTATGCATGTTAGAGTTTGTGCCCTAGAGGTCAATTATTCGATATAATTGCTTAACATTTTGATATTATATTTGATTGAATAAATAAATGATTTTATTATGGTTTTATTTACTGCGTTATATAAATGTTAACATAATAAAATTCCTTAGAATAATGATACAAATTATATAGTTTCAAGTATGTGACTTGAACATGAGATTATATAATTACAATTAGTATCATTGTTCTTAAATATCCCTAGTCGAGTATCATTGTTGATGGGACAACAATGATGCATTGAGACCAGTATGTGGATTGACTGATGACCAAATCTCATTGGTCATAAATATATGAGATATTAAGTTAATGCATAGGTACGTGTTAGAGAACGATGTACTGGACAGACCCACCATGAGAATTCTATGTGGAGCATTATGCGAAGTGTCATTAGCGATTCTCATAGTGACAATGATGTAATGATCCTCCGACCTGAAATCACTATATTACTACACGAGAATTTACGTGCTTTGATATCATCAAAGGTCACCTTTAATAGGGTGGACTATAAAGGTGATTATTGAGTATATCATGAATCGTGTGAGGAATATGAGTGATCTAGATAGAATTTAACCCTCCTATGTATTAGGGGTGATATCCATAGGCCTCTTGATTAAGTAGGACTATGAAATGCATGGCCATACTCAAATAGTGATTTGTTTCATATAGTCTACTCATTGATCAAGAAAAACTCAGATTAAATTATGAAGAGTATAACACATTCCATGACTCGAGTTTAATCTAGGATATTAAGGTTAAAAGGATTAAATTACATTGAAACATTGGTCACGAAAAGGTTGCATCGAATCATCGATCTTATTATTACTTGGGTAGCAATGTTGCATTACTAGGTACCGCTCACTGTTTATAATTTTATAATATGATTTTAAAATTATTGCCATTGTAATAATAACCTATAGGGTCACACACATAGAACGTAATTAAAAGTGAATTAATTTTAATTATAAATATTTAAATATGTCAATATGATTGATAGTATTTAAATCACGAATTTAAATTAAAAAAAGGATGATTTGTATATATATATTTATATTAATTAAGTAAGACTTAATTAAGATATATATATATATATATATATATATATATATATATATATATATATATATATAAATTCGGATTTTATTTTAATTAGATTAGGGTTTTGATTAATTCAAAATTATTTCTATATATATGATATATCAGCATTTTAGGGAAGTTAATCATAACCTAAAACCCTAGCTGCTCTTAGAGAGAGACTAGAGAAAATAGTTTCGAAAAATTCCTCATCCTTGGTGGCTAGTACCGTGGTTCCTTTTCTGCAGATCGTACGACGATTCGCGGGGGCGTTCGTGTGGATACCGTAGAGACGCAGTTCGTTTAAATTGTGTTGGAGATTCGACCGCATCGATTCTAGCTTTATTCATCGGTATAATTTCTAACCACTAAATTAATTATTTTTTGCATGGATCATGTTTTAAGGTTTCGCAATTGTCTTTTAATTATTATTTTTTTCGCTGCGTTTTATGTGCCGAAACCCAACAGTGGTATCAAAGCTACTTGCAAAACGATTAATTCAGATTACATGTTTTACTGTTTTTGATATATATGATATATGATGATATAATTTTACCGATCTGAAATTGATTATATTGTTTTCGATATATATGATATAAGATGATACAATTTTACCTACATGAAATTGAGTATATGATATTCTGTATATAGGCATATTCTGGTATTATGAATATCAGTAATAGATATATGCATGTATATGATGTTCTATTAATTGTATCTTAAATGGCGTAATAACAATATACAACTTATGTTCTAATTGGATTAGAAGCATGAAGATTCAGTTTAATGTGATTAATTGAAACTAGACATATATGATATGTACTGGGTGTATTGTTATTATGGGTGTTTTGGTGACTTAAAATATATGATTCTGAAACTGTTTCAGAGATTCATATGGAGAATTCTACAATACAGATTATAGTTTGAAAAAATTTTCCAGGGGCGCTACCCCCGACCCCGCTCGCTGACCGGTCAGCGAGACCACCCCTTGGACCCCTCCGTCGTAGCGCACGATGGTCGTGACCCAATATGTTATATATATTGTTTTCTTTAATTATATATAAACTGTTATGCGCTATTGTGATATGCATGGTGCACAGTTATGGCCTTTTGACTCATAGGTTAGTGGTTTTTGGTTTTGAAATACGGCTTGCATGTCGTGCCTTTCTATAAATTCTAATGTAATATTCTCTTCTCATCTAAATCCCCTCGAATGTAACTCAAGGTTTCTTTATGTCATGTAATAATCTATAATCAATGAAGATGACAAGATGGAGAACACAATGGAAAGATGATGATGGAGATGAGGCACTTGTACGAGGAAGATCCAAGGAAGCTACTATTTTGAGATCTTTTACCACCTTAGATTGACCTTCAATTTTTCATTAGCTTGAAAAGATTGACAATGGATTGGGCCATAACTGTGACACATTTAATTTTGTACTTTATTTATGCTTGTATGCGATATGATATGATAAATAATGTGCATGCTTAATAAGATTAAAATTGGTGAGATCTAAATTAATTTATAAAATCCCTCATTAAATTATTAAGTCTAAATCAGATGCCTTCCGATGAATAACACTCATCAAGACCTTGATCAATGGATGTAGGTTTGCCAAAGCAAAGTACCCTATTTGTAAGACCCCGAATTTTATGAAATAAAAGTATTCAATTTTTCTTATAATTACTATTCAGTAAATGGTTAAATTGATAAATGTTAAAGTTAAGGGTGATATATGATTTTTTTTCAAAATACACAAGTAGTTATAAAATAATCATTGTTGTCGGGGAATATTCGTTTGGTCGTGGAATATTCTTTCTGTCGGGGAATATTCGTACGACGGCGCAGCTATTTGTGGGCCCCATAACGAATAACTGTCGGGTGAAGAAAACGACAAATTTGAGTTTTTACAAATAACGACGTAGTTGTTACTGTTAACACTGTTGGAATACCCGGTGGTTAAAATACAGTAATACGCGTTATTGCACAGTAGCACACGGTATTGCATAGTATTTTTGAAATTATTGATTCTTACGTAAGAAGGCACTACTCAATAATTGTTACAGTAATTACTGTTCAATATTTTATTTTATTGATTCAATAATTGCTACGTTGATATTTTATATTATTGTTGTTTCAATAATTGTTGCTGCACAGTATTTTTCTTTATCAGATCAATAATTCATATTATTTGAATAATATTATTAGATAACATTATTGTCAATGTCTAGAAAGTTCTGTCTAAGGAGAGGTTTGGTCATCTAATTGCGCGCCAGTAAGGAGAAATTCTTATTGGAAAGCCCCCTCTTTCCTGGGAACGGCCTGGTTGTCATAAATGTGATTCTGTAATATTATTTGTGAATAATTAATTATTGATTTATATGATAAGAAAATATTTATTTTATGTGGATATAAATGAGGGATATATTTTTGTGGTTAAAAATGAAGGAGTTAATGTTGAGGTTTTTATCAGTATTTTTGTCGGAATGGAGGTATTAAAAATCAGGGTTTTTGAGATATTTTGCGGGGGTTATAATTTTTAATCCGACCGTTGGATCGTGGTAATTTTTGGATATGTTATACATATATAAGTTGAGTATATGTCCACAAATTTTGAACCGTTAAAAATGAACGTATGATTTGTTATGAATTTTACGAGATGACTGGTTCAGAAATTGTTGAATTTTCGGAGTTTATCATTTTGGTGGAAAATTCTAGAATTGGTGGGCCCCACTTGTGGTTGGTGAAGAAATGTGCTGAATTATATTTCAAATGTGGTGGGTGGGAATAGTAGCAGGTAAAGCCATCAGGTTGCAGGTCAAACCTACCAAAATTTTCCTATAAATAGAGGGCTAAGTTAGAATTGAAAATCACACCAAAAACATAAGCTTTCTCTCTTTCTCTCTCTATATTATGAAGCATATTTTGTGAGTTTTTAGATACTTGGTGAGTTGCTATTCATCAGTGCAAGTTTTCTTCAGCATCATATTCGATATCCAGTCAGAAGTACTGCTCTTTTGAGGTAAGGGATAGTAAGGGATATTAAGGGATTTTAAGGGTTGTTATGATTTTCAGTTTCGTAATTTTTCTGATCTTCAAAAATTCTGGAAAAATTTGAAATGATATTTTGATGAGTTTTCTTGATTGTGTCCAAAAATGGTGATTTTTGGATGTATAGATTGAGAGTTATGAATTTTATGAGAAAAGACTATTTTAAAAGTAACAGCTTATAATTCCTTGTGGTTAACTCCAAAATTGATGAAATTTTTATTGGGAGTACATGTATATGATAGAAGTATACTCTGTAAATTTCAGAATTTTTGGACAAAAGTATAATTTTTGATAAATGTCTAAATATTCGGCTATTTTGGCCATATGAAAAATAGTAAATGACTTTTAAAAATTCTGAGAAAAATATATGTTCACTATGGGACTATATTATGCTAAATCCCAGAAAAGAAATATTTTTGGAACTGATTTGGTATTTTTCATGAAAATGGTCTAGTTATGAGTAAATGAATTAAATATGTTTTGTGAAGAAAGAAAATTAGAAAATAGGATTTTATGGCTTGAGAATCCTATATGAGGTATATGCAGATTTTTGATGAGGGTTTTGGTTATTGATGATGAAATTGTAAGAGTTGGCATTTTATGATGATTAAATGCATTAATTAGTAAAGTGTAAACAATTAAAATAAATTGTTTATAAATTTAAGTAATGTTATTCTTTCAATATCATTATACCGAAATATTGGTATGAATTTTATTGTAGAATTTCTATCTTTTGTGTCGGGGTTACTATTCATGAGTTACGAATATTACTCTTGAGATTAAAACTATATGTTGATCATATTATTTTTATCATCATATATAACATTTTTATAACCCTGATGTTGAAATTCTCTTTCACTGGAGTGTAAAGATGGGTAGATTATTGGTATGATCATGACTAGGGTTCTCTTTGGCCTGTAGTGCAAAGTTGAATTGTGACTGGTATGATCATGACCATTGAATTTATAATTGAATATCTTAAGCTTAAGTGCAAAGGTGAATTGATCAACATGGTTATAATTATTGTTTATATAAATTCTGAAATGATTATATATTTCTTTGAGATATTAATATATTTGGCCTGTAGTGCAAATATGAAATATTGATGAATATCTTTGGCCTGTAGTGCAAAGATGAATTGTTGATGAATATCTTTGGCCCGTAGTGCAAAGATGACATGTTGTTGAATATCTTTGGCCAGTAGTGCAAAGATGAACAGATGTTGAGATAAACATGACCAACTGGTGATACAAATGAATATCTTTGGACGTAGTGCAAAGATGAAGTTATTAGTATGATTATGAACAGGAAATGTGATTTGGTGTAACCATGATCTTTGATGTTTCAGGTAAAGATAGGTGATGAAAATTATCTTCGTCCTGGATGAGAAGAGGAATTTAGAACTACAGTTATGATTATGAGTTATTCATATGATTGTGGACCAGAATTGTTGATTGATGTTACAGGGATAAAACATTGTTGATGGATTTTTAACATGGAGAAGATAATAGACTTTATAGTCTATTTGACTCTTCTAATGGATTGCTCGTTCCGCTGCAACTATGGTTGAAATTTTTATCATTTACCATATGTTCTAAATCTCTGATTTATTATTGATGAAGGCTATTGATAATTTAATTATCTTTAGTCATGATATTCTTTACTGAGCTAGTTGTGCTCACCCTTTTGCTTCACAATTCCTTTCAGGTAATAAGAGTGTAGCTGGGTCGAGCGAGGGTAACGGGGAAATAGAACGGTGGTCTCTAGCTGTGGATGTTCTCCCGAAGCAGTATAGAAAAGTTCATTTAGTAGTTATATTTGGTGAATCCAATAGGGTAAGGTGTACCCAACGTTGGAAGGGTGGTTTGCCACTATCATACAAGATGTCTAACGACATACAACCTCGTGTCATCATAAGACAGGGATGTGCTCATCCACTTGCTGAGTATATATACGAGCACTACCTATATAATCTTGGTGTTTGTTTGAAGTATAATTCTCAATTAGAGACAGTGGAGATAATGATAAGTCAAGAGAAGACTCACCATTGGGAAGAATATGATAGTAATCTTCTCGTTTTTCTTTGGGGTCTATTGGGTCAACCAAGGATAATTCTGTGGCCATATGATATCTATCATAACCTAGACGCGTGGCCTCCCATGTACGAAGGTTTTCTTGAGCACTTCCCAAAGATTCTAATTTCTAAAACAGTTTTTGACTATACCTTTATGTAAGGTGTCATTGTGAGGTGATGTCCACGGTTGGAACATGAGTCACATTTGGTATATATTTGTATCCAAACTCACAGCATATGTGTTGTTGTATTTTGCACGACAATTGTTGTAATAAAGTTGTAGTTGTTTTCTGTACCATGTATTTGGCGACTCAGAATAGGTTGGGTGGAATGGACCTATTTTGGGGTCGTTACATTTGGTATCAGAGCTTAGGGATATGATCTCTGGCGGAGATCGAGGAATACAACTAGGAGGGGAGAGATGAGTAAATCCTTCGCTAGTGTGTCCTACCTAAGCTTATTTGTTGGTCAGTCATAATATCGGGATATTATGTGATATGTTAATTTGTTAAATTAACACTTGTTTTGAAGCTGTATTCTAGAATGTTATTTGAAATACAGGAGATGAGCAATGGAGAAATTATGATGACAGAGAAGATGGAATTTGAAATGAAAGGAAGGTATTCTCAACTCTTTGAAATACCAGGTACGTAAATTTCGGGGACGAAATTTCATAAGGAGGGGAGATTGTAAGACCCCGAATTTTATGAAATAAAAGTATTCAATTTTTCTTATAATTACTATTCAGTAAATGGTTAAATTGATAAATGTTAAAGTTAAGGGTGATATATGATTTTTTTTCAAAATACACAAGTGGTTATAAAATAATCATTGTTGTCGGGGAATATTCGTTTGGTCGTGGAATATTCTTTCTGTCGGGGAATATTCGTACGACGGCGCAGCTATTTGTGGGCCCCATAACGAATAACTGTCGGGTGAAGAAAACGACAAATTTGAGTTTTTACAAATAACGGCGTAGTTGTTACCGTTAACACTGTTGGAATACCCGGTGGTTAAAATACAGTAATACGCGTTATTGCACAGTAGCACACGGTATTGCATAGTATTTTTGAAATTATTGATTCTTACGTAAGAAGGCACTACTCAATAATTGTTACAGTAATTACTGTTCAATATTTTATTTTATTGATTCAATAATTGCTACGTTGATATTTTATATTATTGTTGTTTCAATAATTGTTGCTGCACAGTATTTTTCTTTATCAGATCAATAATTCATATTATTTGAATAATATTATTAGATAACATTATTGGCAATGTCTAGAAAGTTCTGTCTAAGGAGAGGTTTGGTCATCTAATTGCGCGCCAGTAAGGAGAAATTCTTATTGGAAAGCCCCCTCTTTCCTGGGAACGGCCTGGTTGTCATAAATGTGATTCTGTAATATTATTTGTGAATAATTAATTATTGATTCATATGATAAGAAAATATTTATTTTATGTGGATATAAATGAGGGATATATTTTTGTGGTTAAAAATGAAGGAGTTAATGTTGAGGTTTTTATCAGTATTTTTGTCGGAATGGAGGTATTAAAAATCAGGGTTTTTGAGATATTTTGCGGGGGTTATAATTTTTAATCCGACCGTTGGATCGTGGTAATTTTTGGATATGTTATACATATATAAGTTGAGTATATGTCCACAAATTTTGAACCGTTAAAAATGAACGTATGATTTGTTATGAATTTTACGAGATGACTGGTTCAGAAATTGTTGAATTTTCGGAGTTTATCATTTTGGTGGAAAATTCTAGAATTGGTGGGCCCCACTTGTGGTTGGTGAAGAAATGTGCTGAATTATATTTCAAATGTGGTGGGTGGGAATAGTAGCAGGTAAAGCCATCAGGTTGCAGGTCAAACCTACCAAAATTTTCCTATAAATAGAGGGCTAAGTTAGAATTGAAAATCACACCAAAAACATAAGCTTTCTCTCTTTCTCTCTCTATATTATGAAGCATATTTTGTGAGTTTTTAGATACTTGGTGAGTTGCTATTCATCAGTGCAAGTTTTCTTCAGCATCATATTCGATATCCAGTCAGAAGTACTGCTCTTTTGAGGTAAGGGATAGTAAGGGATATTAAGGGATTTTAAGGGTTGTTATGATTTTCAGTTTCGTAATTTTTCTGATCTTCAAAAATTCTGGAAAAATTTGAAATGATATTTTGATGAGTTTTCTTGATTGTGTCCAAAAATGGTGATTTTTGGATGTATAGATTGAGAGTTATGAATTTTATGAGAAAAGACTATTTTAAAAGTAACAGCTTATAATTCCTTGTGGTTAACTCCAAAATTGATGAAATTTTTATTGGGAGTACATGTATATGATAGAAGTATACTCTGTAAATTTCAGAATTTTTGGACAAAAGTATAATTTTTGATAAATGTCTAAATATTCGGCTATTTTGGCCATATGAAAAATAGTAAATGACTTTTAAAAATTCTGAGAAAAATATATGTTCACTATGGGACTATATTATGCTAAATCCCAGAAAAGAAATATTTTTGGAACTGATTTGGTATTTTTCATGAAAATGGTCTAGTTATGAGTAAATGAATTAAATATGTTTTGTGAAGAAAGAAAATTGGAAAATAGGATTTTATGGCTTGAGAATCCTATATGAGGTATATGCAGATTTTTGATGAGGGTTTTGGTTATTGATGATGAAATTGTAAGAGTTGGCATTTTATGATGATTAAATGCATTAATTAGTAAAGTGTAAACAATTAAAATAAATTGTTTATAAATTTAAGTAATGTTATTCTTTCAATATCATTATACCGAAATATTGGTATGAATTTTATTGTAGAATTTCTATCTTTTGTGTCGGGGTTACTATTCATGAGTTACGAATATTACTCTTGAGATTAAAACTATATGTTGATCATATTATTTTTATCATCATATATAACATTTTTATAACCCTGATGTTGAAATTCTCTTTCACTGGAGTGTAAAGATGGGTAGATTATTGGTATGATCATGACTAGGGTTCTCTTTGGCCTGTAGTGCAAAGTTGAATTGTGACTGGTATGATCATGACCATTGAATTTATAATTGAATATCTTAAGCTTAAGTGCAAAGGTGAATTGATCAACATGGTTATAATTATTGTTTATATAAATTCTGAAATGATTATATATTTCTTTGAGATATTAATATCTTTGGCCTGTAGTGCAAAGATGAAATATTGATGAATATCTTTGGCCTGTAGTGCAAAGATGAATTGTTGATGAATATCTTTGGCCCGTAGTGCAAAGATGACATGTTGTTGAATATCTTTGGCCAGTAGTGCAAAGATGAACAGATGTTGAGATAAACATGACCAACTGGTGATACAAATGAATATCTTTGGACGTAGTGCAAAGATGAAGTTATTAGTATGATTATGAACAGGAAATGTGATTTGGTGTAACCATGATCTTTGATGTTTCAGGTAAAGATAGGTGATGAAAATTATCATCGTCCTGGATGAGAAGAGGAATTTAGAACTACAGTTATGATTATGAGTTATTCATATGATTGTGGACCAGAATTGTTGATTTATGTTACAGGGATAAAACATCGTTGATGGATTTTTAACATGGAGAAGATAATAGACTTTATAGTCTATTTGACTCTTCTAATGGATTGCTCGTTCCGCTGCAACTATGGTTGAAATTTTTATCATTTACCATATGTTCTAAATCTCTGATTTATTATTGATGAAGGCTATTGATAATTTAATTATCTTTAGTCATGATATTCTTTACTGAGCTAGTTGTGCTCACCCTTTTGCTTCACAATTCCTTTCAGGTAATAAGAGTGTAGCTGGGTCGAGCGAGGGTAACGGGGAAATAGAACGGTGGTCTCTAGCTGTGGATGTTCTCCCGAAGCAGTATAGAAAAGTTCATTTAGTAGTTATATTTGGTGAATCCAATAGGGTAAGGTGTACCCAACGTTGGAAGGGTGGTTTGCCACTATCATACAAGATGTCTAACGACATACAACCTCGTGTCATCATAAGACAGGGATGTGCTCATCCACTTGCTGAGTATATATACGAGCACTACCTATATAATCTTGGTGTTTGTTTGAAGTATAATTCTCAATTAGAGACAGTGGAGATAATGATAAGTCAAGAGAAGACTCACCATTGGGAAGAATATGATAGTAATCTTCTCGTTTTTCTTTGGGGTCTATTGGGTCAACCAAGGATAATTCTGTGGCCATATGATATCTATCATAACCTAGACGCGTGGCCTCCCATGTACGAAGGTTTTCTTGAGCACTTCCCAAAGATTCTAATTTCTAAAACAATTTTTGACTATACCTTTATGTAAGGTGTCATTGTGAGGTGATGTCCACGGTTGGAACATGAGTCACATTTGGTATATATTTGTATCCAAACTCACAGCATATGTGTTGTTGTATTTTGCACGACAATTGTTGTAATAAAGTTATAGTTGTTTTCTGTACCATGTATTTGGCGACTCAGAATAGGTTGGGTGGAATGGACCTATTTTGGGGTCGTTACACTATTTATCTAGGTAAGATGCGATAGGATAATTGTGATATCCAAATTGTTAAAATCATTGGGCCCGACTTAACGAAGTTATCTCAATATGATTGTGGACTTAGAGGCATGGAGTTTGGTAGGTACCATTAGATGGACTAGAAACAAATGTTGTTTACCAAACTATCCAAGAGTTATATATGATATAATTGACAAGGACAAGCTGAGTGGAATTAATTTCCTTGACTGGCATAGGAACTTGAGGATTGTCCTCAAACAAGAGTGCAAGCTATATGTAATTGAAAAGCCCATTCCTGCAACACCAGCTGATACTACACGACGTACAGAGCATGATGCTTACAAGAAGCATCAAGATGATGCTTTGGACGTGAGTTGTCTCATGCTAGCAACTATGAATACTGAGCTTCAGAAGCAACATGAGTTAATGGATGCTTATGAGATGATTGAGCATCTCAAGAAATTGTTCGACGGACATGCTCGACAGGAAAGGTATGATACAAGCAAAGCATTGTATCACTACAAGATGGGTGAACGTGATCCAGTTGGTCCACATGTGCTGAAAATGATTGGGTATATTGAGTACCTTGATAGGTTGGGTTTTCCAATCACTCCGGAAGCCCAAACTGATCTTGTTTTACAATCTTTGAACAATAACTACTCAATTTGTTATGAATTATCTCATGAATGAAATTGAGAAACCACTTACTGAGTTATTGAGCATGTTAAGAACTGTCGAGAACAATATGAAAAAGGCAGGACCCGCTCCTATAATGATAGTGCAAAAGGGGAATGCTAAGGGAAATTGGAAAGGAAAGAAAAAGATAGGATCTAAATCTGGTGCCAAACCCAATTCCAAAACCAAATAGGCTTTAAAACCTAAAGGTGGAGTGGCTGAAGAAGGTGATTATCACTTTTATGGAAAACCTGGACACTGAAAAAGGAATTGTCACGCTTATTTGGAAGAAGTGAAGAAAAGGAAAGGAAGTGCGACTTCTGATTCAGGTATATACATCATGGGTATTAGATACTGGATGTGGTTCTCACATTTGTGTTAATGTGCAGAAACTTCGAAGGAGTAGGACTTTAGCGAAAGGAGAAGTTGACCTACGAGTTGGGAATAGAGCAAAAGTTGCTGCACTAACCATAGGAACATATCATTTATCTTTGCCCACTGGGCTAGTATTAGAATTAGAAGATTGTTATTATGTGTCTGCTATAAGCAAAACCATTATTTCTTTTTCTTGTTTGGACAAGAAAGGTTTTTCATTTATAATAAAGAACAATCGATGTTCCTTTTACTTAAATGATATATGCTATGGTGTTGCACAATTGTTTAACAGTCTTTATATTCTTGACTTAGAAATGCCTATCTATAACATAAATACAAGACGATTTAAATCAAATGATTCAAATCAAACATATCTTTGGCACTGTCGTTTGGGCCATATAAATGAGAAACACATATCCAAACTCTATAAAGATGGGTTTTTGGATTCATTTGATTTTGAATCATATGAGAAATGTGAGTCTTGTTTATTAGGCAAGATGACTAATGCCCTTTTCACTGGACATAGTGAACGGGCTAGCGATGTATTGGGACTTATATATAGTGATGTATGTGGAGCCATGAGTTCGTTAGCAAGAGGTAGGTTTTATTGCTTCATTACATTTACTGACGACTTCAGTAGATATGGATATGTGTATCTTATGAGACACAAATCCGAATCCTTTGAAAAGTTCAAGGAATTCAAGAATGAAGTTCAAAACCAATTTGGCAAAAGCATAAAAGCCTTTCGATCCGATCGAGGAGGTGAATACTTAAGCCAAGACTTTGATGACCTTCTAAAGGAGTGTGGTATTATATCACAGCTCACTCCACCTGGAACACCACAATGGATGGTGTATCTGAGAGGAAAAATTGCACCTTGTTGGACATGGTACGATCAATGATGAGTTATGCAGATCTTCCAATAAGCTTCTGGGGTCATGCCCTAGAGACAGCTGCATTCACACTTAACCGTGTTCCTACAAAGACGGTTTAGAAGACACCATATGAGATGTGGACTGTGAAACGTCCTAGTATGTCATTCATGAAGATTTGGGGTTACGAGTCGTTTGTAAAACGTCTGGATTCTGACAAGCTCGGACCCAAATTTGACAAATGTAATTTTGTGGGATACCCAAAAGAAACAAAAGGGTATTATTTCTACAAACCTTCTGAGAATAAAGTGTTTGTTGCTCGAACTGGTATTTTTCTAGAAAGATAATTTGTCTCTAAAGAAAACAGTGGGAGGAAAGTAGAACTCGAAAAAATTTGAGAACCACAGAATATCATTGAACCATAATTGGAACGTGAACATGAACCACAAGATGTTGTGGAAAGTGAACATGCTTAAATTACACAAGGAATTCGTAGATCTGGTAGGACACACCGAGAGCCCGAGAGATATTATGGATATCTTGTAACTCAAAATGGTGATGTGATGCTCATAGATCAGGATGAGCCTGCTTCCTACTAAGAAGCTATGAATGGACCAGATTTTGAGAGATGGCTTGAAGCCATGAGATCTGAAATGGACTCCATGTATACTAACCAAGTATGGACTTTGGTTGATCCACCCGAAGGGGTAAAACCAATCGGGTGCTAGTGGGTTTTCAAGAAGAAAACTGACATGGATGGTAATGTACAAACCTACAAAGGTCGACTGGTAACAAAAGGTTACAAAAAAGTTCAAGGTGTTGACTATGATGAAACATTCTCTCCAGTGGCAATGGTTAAATCCATCAGGATCTTACTTGCTATTGTAGCCTTTTACGATTACGAAATCTGGCAGATGGATGTCAAAACTACTTTCCTTAATGGAAATCTCCTTGAGGATGTGTACATGACACAACCTGAGGGTTTTGTCACTCCAAAGGATGCTGGAAAGGTATGTAAGATACAACGATCCATTTATGGATTGAAGCAGGCCTCTCGAAGTTGGAATCTTCGATTTGATGAAGCAGTCAAAGAGTTTGGCTTTATTAAAAATGAAGATGAACCTTGTGTATATAAGAAGGTTAGTGGGAGTTATATTGTATTCCTAGTATTATATGTTGACGATATATTAATTATTGGGAATGAAATTCCTTCATTACAGGCTGTAAAAACATGGCTAGGAAAATGTTTCTCCGTGAAAGATTTAGGCGATGCAACCTACATTTTAGGTATCAGGATCTATCGAGATAGATCGAGAAAAATGTCCGGCCTAAGTCAAAGTACGTATATTGATAAAGTGCTGAAACGGTTCAACATGCAAGAGGCGGAAAGAGGACACTTACCCGTGATTCATGGTGTAAAGATCTCTAAGGCCCAATGTCCTAAATTATAAAATGATGAGGAGCGTATGAGAAAGATCCCTTATGCTTTGGCAATTGGATCTATCATGTATGAAATGATATGTACTCGTCCGGATGTGTTGTATGCTTTGAGCATGACGAGCAGATACCAGTCGAATCCAGGTGAAGGTCACTGGACAATAGTAAAGAATATCCTCAAGTACCTGAAAAGGACTAAGGATTCATTCTTGGTATATGGAGGTGAAGACGAATTGGCAGTAAAGGGTTACACATATGCTAGTTTCCAGACTGACAATGATGACTATAAATCTAAGTCAGGTTTTGTGTTTTGCCTAAATGGTGGAGCTGTTAGCTGGAAGAGTTCAAAGAAAGAGACAGTAGCCGATTCTATAATAGAGGCTGAGTATATTGCTACTTCTAGTGCGGGCAAGGAGGCTGTATGGATTAAAAAGTTCGTCACTAAACTTGGTGTTGTTCCAATCATTATTGATCCGGTTAAGCTATACTGTGATAATAATGGAGCCATTGCACAGGCTAAGGAGCCTAGATCTCACCAATGATCCAAGCATATACTTAGGCGGTACCATCTCATCCGTGAAATCATTGATAGAGGAGATGTACATATAGGAAGAGTGCCAATAGATGATAATGTTGCAGATCCACTGACCAAGGCTTTGTCGCTGCAGAAGCATGAAGGTCACACTAGTTCCATGGGTATTAGATACATGAGTGATTGGCTCTAGTGCAAGTGAGAGACTGTTAGAGTTTGTGCCCTAGAGGCCAATTATTTGATCTAATTGCTTAACATTTTGATATTATATTTGATTGAATAAATGAATGATTTTATTATGGTTTTATTTACTGCGTTATATAAATGTTAACATAATAAAATTCCTTAGAATAGTGATACAAATTATATAGTTTCAAGTATGTGACTTGAACATGAGATTATATAATTACAATTAGTATCATTATTTTTAAATGTCCCTAATCGAGTATCATTGTTGATCGGACAATAATGATGCATTGATACTAGTATGTGGATTGACTGATGACCAAATCTCATTGGTCATAAATATATGAGATATTAAGTGTATGCATAGATACGTGTTAGATAACGATGTACTGGACAGACCCACCATGAGAATTCTATGTGGAGCATTATGTGAAGTGTCATTAGCGATTCTCATAGTGACAATGATGTAATGATCCTCCGACCTGAAATCACTATATTACTACACGAGAATTTATGTGCTTTGATATCATCAAAGGTCACCTTTAATAGGGTGGACTATAAAGGTGATTATTGGGTACATCATGAATCGTATGAGGAATATGAGTGATCTAGAGGGAATTTAACCCTCCTATGTATTAGGGGTGATATCCATAGGCCTCTTGATTGAGTAGGACTATGAAATGCATGGCCATGCTCAAATAGTAATTTATTTCATATAGTCTACTCATTGATCAAGAAAAACTCAGATTAAATTATGAAGAGTATGACACATTCCTTGACTCGAGTTTAATCTAGGATATTAAGGTTAAAAGGATTAAATTACATTGAAACATTGGTCACAAAAAGGTGGCATCGAATCATCGATCTAATTATTACTTGGGTAGCAGTGATGCATTACTAGATGCCGCTCACTGTTTATAATTTTATAATATGATTTTAAAATTATTGCCAGTGTAATAATAACCTATAGGGTCACACACATAGAACGTAATTAAAAGGGAATTAATTTAAATTGTAAATATTTAAATGTCAATATGATTGATAGTATTTAAATCACGAATTTTAATTAAAAAAAGGATGATTTGTATATATATATATATATATATATATATATATATATATATATATATATATATATATATTAATTAAGTAAGACATAATTAAGATACAATATATATATATATAAATTCAGATTTTATTTTAATTAGATTAGGGTTTTGATTAATTTCGAATTATTGCTATATATATATATATATATATATATATATATATATATATATATCAGCGTTTTAGGGAAGTTAATCATAACCTATAACCCTAGCTGCTCTTAGAGAGAGACTAGAGAAAATAGTTTTGAAAAAATCCTCATCCTTGGTGGCTAGTATCGTGGTTCCTTTTCTGCAGATCATACGACGATTCGCGGGGCATTCGTGTGGATACCGTAGAGACGCAGTTCGTTTGAATTGTGTTGGAGATTCGACCGCATCGATTCTAGCTTTATTAATCGGTATAATTTCTAACCACTGAATTAATTATTTTTTGCATGGATCCTATTTTAGGGTTTCACAAGGGAACTGTTAAATCCACAACAGAAAACGTTATTTTCATAACAAAAGTATCGCTATAGATCCTATAGCTACAGTTTTCACCGTCGCTATACATTTACAGCGACACTTTTGTTGTGAAAATAATAAAAAATATTGTGAATTTAACAATTTTCTTTCGCAATTGTGTTTCAATTGTTTTTTTTCGCTGTGTTTTATGTGCCGAAACCCAATAATGCAAACATGCTTCTTATGTTTAATAAAATGATGCGTATTTTATATATATATTTGCATGCGCGCTAAACAAGATGAGACTAATAATAGCAAACCCCTTAAAGATATTATATTAAGTTGTAACGTTCAAATATATTTGGAATATCGAGCATCACATTCCAGCATGATAAAAATAATAGAGTATTAAATATTTAATATGAGTTTGTTGTGCACACACAAGGCAATTATTAAATATTTGAGATGTTATTTTTATTACATTTGATGTTTATAAGGAATTGAACATTACCACTTTGTTGTGCACACACAAGGGCTGTAGTTTTCTCTTTTCTTATACGGAAATGCTGGGTATGACTTAACTTAAATCATTTTAGTTCGGATGTGCACACACTTGACCATTATGATTTAAGAGGCAAAATATAAGGAGTTACATGATGATGTAATTGACAAGAGTTGTCTACCTATTTATTTATATATAGTTTGTTGTGCACACACAAGGCTATATACATTTGAAATGTAATCATTATTCTCACTAGTAAATCTTTAATTAGATATTGTCAAACTATGTTCATGAGGGTAATATAGTTTGAAGAAAATAGTGGGAGATACCAATATAAAATAAGACCTAATTTATTTTGGTAATTAATTAAATGAATGTTTGCTAAAATATTGTCTTTTTACATGTAGAATTTTGAAATGTCACATTCACTAATTTCACTACGTAGCATACTTGATGCTAACAAACTGACCGGACCAAATTACACGGACTTGTTAAGGAATTTGAGAATTGTTCTCACTGCTGAAAAGATTTCTTATGTACTAAATTCGCCCGTACCTGCAAAAGTTGCAGAGACAGCCTCGGAGGAAGAGATTGCTACTTTTATATAGTGGCAAGATGATGGCTCAATGCATCATACTCGCATCCATGAGTAACGAGCTTCAGTGTCAGCATGAAACCATAGATGCTCATACTATGCTACTGCACCTTCAAGAGTTGTATGGTGAGCAAAGTAGGACTGCTAGATATAAAATATCTAAGGAGCTCTTCTGTCTCGGATGACCGAGGGAACTACCATTGAGACTCATGTCTTAAAGATGATCAATCTGATTAAATGCCTTGGACAGCTTGGGTTCGTCATGGATGGAGAGTTGAGTCAAGATTTAGTCTTGCAGTCACTCCCGGGCACCTTCTCATAATTTGTTGTGAATTTTCATATGAATAAGTTAGATATCAGCTTGCCTGAATTACTTAACACGTTGAAAACTGCTGAAGGTCACTTCCTATCCAAGAAGGACCATGTCTTAATGGTGGATGATTCTTCCAAGAAAAGGAAGAGGCCCAAGGTATCTTCTCAAAAGAAGAAATCCAAGAAGGTTAAGGGTAAGGCAAAAGTGAAGGATCAAAAGAAACCTGATCCAACTAGCAAAGGAATTTACTTCCATTGCAACAAGCCGGGTCACTAGAAGAGGAACTGCAAGGATTATCTTGCAGAACAAAAGCAGAAGAAGCTTGGAGAAGCTTCGAATCCTAATCAAGGTTTGTTTATGATTGAAATTAATTTTTTTGAAAATCAATCTTCGACTTGGGTATTGGATACTGGCTGTGGTTTTCACATATGTAATAATATGTAGGGACTGGTCAGAAGTAGAAAGTTGAGCAAGGATGAGGTTATCCTATGAGTGAAAAATAGAGCAAAGGTTGTTGCATTAGTTGTAGGGACTTATTGTTTAGCACTGCCTATGGGCAAGTCCATTAGTTTAAATAATTATTATTTTGTTCCGTCACTTATTAGAAACATTATTTCAATATCTGTATTAAATATGGATGGTTTTGACATTATAATAAAGAATAATAGTTGTTCTATTTATAATAATAATGTTTTATATGGTGTTGGTAATTTACGAAATGGACTTTACATTCTTGACTTGCATGAAAATATACTTCAAATTGAACAAACTAAGAAAAGTAAAAGAGATGATGTTAATTATACCTATATGTGGTACTGTAGACTTGGTCATATTAATAAAACAAGATTATCCAAGTTGCATAAAGATGGTCTCCTAGAGCTATCGGATTATGAATCATATCCAACTTGTGAATCTTGTCTCATGGGAAAAATGACTAAATCTTCTTTTAGTGAAAAAGGAGAAAGAGTTACAGAGTTGTTAGCGTTGGTACACACAGATGTATGTGGACCTATGACAACGAATGCACGAGGAGGGTATTCTTATTTTATTACATTTACTGACGATCACTCAAGATTTGGATATGTGTATTTAATGAAATACAAATCTGAATCATTTGAAAAGTTCAAAGAGTTCAGAAGTGAAGTAGAGAAACAAATGGGCAAAAGTATTAAGATTCTTTAATCAGATCGAGGTGGTGAATACTTAAGTAGTGAGTTTCTCAATTGTCTCAAAGAAAATAGTATAATCTCACAATGGACTCCACCAGGGATGCCACAGCTGAATGGTATATCTGAAAGGAGAAATCGAACACTGTTGGACATGGTTCGTTCCATGATGAGTTTTACCGATCTTTCGGTGTCATTCTGGGAATATGCCCTAGAAGCAGCTACATATCTACTAAATAAGGTTCCCTCGAAATCCGCCCCTAAGACTCCATATGAGATATGGACAGGGAGGAAGCCTAGTCTTAAGCATGTTAAGATTTGGGGATGTCCAGCCTATGTAAAAATGTTTCAGAATGATAAGCTTGGGACAAGATCTGATAAGTGTACTTTTGTGGGATATCCTAAAGAAAGTTTAGGATATTATTTCTACAATCCTACTGAACAAAAGGTGTTTGTCGCTAAACATGTTGCCTTCTTGGAAAAGGAGTTTATCCTTGAAGGGGCCAGTGGGAGAAAAATAGATCTTGAAGAAATTTAAGAACCACAAACCACTACAAATCAAATGGATGAACCTGCCCAAGTAGAGATTCCTTCAGTACCACACATTATTCGTAAATTTGGAAGAGTACTAAAAATACCTGATATGTATGGACTTGTCATAGAGGATGACGATGAGGTACGCATCATAGATGATGATGATCCATTGAATTACGAACATGCTATGAGTAGTAAAGACTCAGAGAAGTGGAAAGAAGTCATAAAATCTAAGATGGACTCTATGTATGAGAACCAAGTATGGACTTTGGTTTCACCACCTAAAGACATTAAGCCTATTGGTTTCACGCCTTCATCCTCTTCTTAGAATCTCCTTGCTTTACCCTGGTATTCCTAGAGTTACAACTCTTCCTCTTCTGCCCGTTGCCACTCCCGCTATCTCCCTCGATTTTCACTCCCCCTTCTACTTTTCCCTCGTTCTTCTTCTTTTTGTGGTATTGGTTTAAAGCCTCATTATTTAAAGTAGTATGCATACAAGCGAATCATGTATGATGATAAAGTATATACTTTATAATCAATCTTATTCATTTATTAATAAAAAAATTATTTATTAATGGCATTTAATTATCTACATGGTGCTGTTTTAATAATATGTGATAAACTCATAGTTTTAAACAATGCTTTTAGAATCATGATGAGATCATGCTAATGAGATCTAAATTCTTAGATAGCTTAAAACTAAAATGTTCCCAATCAATGGATTACTAAAAAGGGGATTAGTGAATCCGGATAGATTGGTATGTACGTTGCTTACTTACTGCATAAGGATGATTGATCTCATGATCATTTGTGTTGAGACAGTAAAGCAAGTATGTAGGTGCTTATTAGAGAATAAGTTCACTGAATGTGACTCGCTAAGGAATACCTAATGGAGTTTGACTTTCCTGTCAATAGGAATTCCTATAGTGATAAGTAGTACAAATGATCCTTAGACTTGTGATCATCATAGTATCTTATATATAATGAATTAAACTTTGACTTATTCCTTAAGACTCTTAGAGTATATCAAAGGGCATACTTGGGTGTAATAAGTTATATATGGAGATAATGAATGATCAATAAAGAATATACCACTTCTAGTAAAAGAAGAGAAATGTCCTATGTGATTCGATAAATGACAACCTAAGAATCCTTGACCAAGGTGGAATGAAATTAGAAAGTAGTTTCTAATTTTCATTCATTAGGAGTTATGCATTTAGTAATCAAAATACATATAATTAAATAAAATAAGACTTGACAGTAATTCTATGTCTTATATTTAATTGAGACATTGTATGGTAGAAGGATTAAATTGTACGGTAACTATTTACTCAAAGGTTTTTTTTATGATTAATGTTGAAATCTATATTATCTAGAAAGTCGTTGATCGCTAGGGAGGCTTATCCCTAATGTAGAATAAATATTATTTATTTAAATAAATTAATCGTTTAATTTATTTATTTAAATAAAATTAGAATTGTTCTATTTGATTTATTCACAACCAGTTTAATATGGAGAACCTAAAGGGTCACACCATAAAAGAAAGAATAATTATTTAAGAAGTTAATGACATAATCGTAATAATATGTTAAGTATATTTAATTTAATCTATGGTGATAGAATAAATTAAATAGCTTAATATTTATTATTTAATATTTTAAAAATAATAAATATAAATTAATAAGAGGAATCTTATTAATATTATTACTGTAACGCCCCGAAATCCGGTCTATCTTCACATCCAGATTCCGTACGTCACGAGTACATCATTCATCCAACATACATCATTATATATTGAAATATAACAACATACATTCTCAATTCCCAGGTTCTCGAAACCTTATAACCTTTCTTATTACAAATAATGATAATTACATTATTCCTTTCATCTTACAAGAGTGACTTTTATCCGCCACCAAGGATACATACAGTTCATTAAAGTAGTCTATAGTTTAATTCATCTTTCTACATTACAAGTTTTCACTTGATCTTCACACACATTCACATACTGAATGGCACTTGGTCTGGATACCGCTTAGCTTGATCTTTACGGGATCCTTAAGTTCTTTCTAACATCGTTCGCTGAAAATGTTTTTCATTTAAAGCAAGTCTGAGCATTCAATTTCCCAGCAAGTCATCACAGTTTGAACAAATAAATTCAGAATTCAAACGTTTCTTTAGAACTTCAATAACCGAACAAAGGTTATGAAGCAGCTTGAATAATAGGAATAATCTCGATTCCTATCATCTTAAAACCATACTCATTTTCACTTTGAAATACTTTCATTGTTCTACCTTTTTCATACACATTCTGTCTGGCTAGAATCATCAGCACAGACTTAACAATAACGGTTCATGAATAAACCGAGCATACTTGAATTGGACAGTTTAATCACAAAACAGTTCATTTCATAGAAACACCGAAGTGTTCACATTGTGGCACAAGGCCTTATACATTCTACCACCTTGTACAAATATCGCACATTCGCACATAGACAGAACTTCTCAAGTTCAACATCTGAGAAGTTTTAGAAACTAGCATTCATTTAAAATATGAATGAAGTTAGGAAACTTGTCTTACGCACAGCTACAGCTTACGCTGAACTGCTCATTCCAAATACCTATATAACACATAAGAAAATAACACGTACACCAATTAGTCATATACTTGACTTACGCATTGGTTTACTTAACTTTACTTCTTAAGGTTCGCGTTCTTGTAATTTAAGCTTACGCGACTAACTTTCATTACCAGATTATGGCTTTATGACATACTGAGATGTCTTATTCATACATTTATCATCTTTGATGATTTACATTCTTATCTTCTTCTTATACTTCTCTTAGGACTCAGTACACATCGCTTCTCTGCTAGTAGTCCATATGGTACTCTGAGTGGTTTCCCACAAACAACCAACAAACAAGTTCCCGTCTCATCTACACTGCCATCACAGTGAGTTAGATCGGTTGCCAGTTTCGTATATACCTTCGCTCTCTAAAGGAATTGTTTAGCCCAGCTCCCATATGTCAACCATCAAAGGTTACGATTGTACTACAACCTAACTTTTCTTAACTTATACGAACCATTAAACTATAATGTTTGTTAAGTCAAACTTATATTCCTTACAGCTTTCTGGCAACTAAATGCCATACCTCATGATTCATTCTTTATCGTCTAAGTCATACAGTCTTTTGTACACTCGGAACGATCATTCAATGTCAATACAATGAGGTCATAGCGTTAACCATTTCATATGAATTTATCCATATCTTCAAATGTCCAGTTCCTTCCACTCAGAACGTTTATCCAAGTTATACTTATTAACTCGGCTTCTTAACGTTATACTTAATTTCTTCATCGTTCACGGCTAAACATAGTCTTCATTACATTACGGTTAAACCATACACGAAGAGTAGGTTCTGCCTATTTAACACTCGCTTACACTTAACCTTTACGCTGGTTAAAGTGTTCAACGCTTACTTTTCATTCTATCATTCTTATCCGACGTATAATCGACTTTTAGAAATCTTATTACCGTTCGTTACGGCTCTCTTAATACCATTCGTATCTTACTTACTACCTTCATCAACGTCTATGTCATACAACTAGGGTATACTTAGAACGTTTGTCAAACGCGAATACGATTTACGAAGATTGTTTACGCATTCAATCACGTTCACGTTGCTCGTCTCTTAATCTCTCATTCAACCTTTACTCAGGGTTTTTAATTGCTTTCGATTGTTATCCATCCCATGAACCCCATGTTCATTAATCTTTCTTAATGTCAAAGCCATACTGTTCGTTGTATGCTAAGACCGATCGTTCTTCGCAACAACGTTGCGTTCACAGCGTCTATACGCTTTACGTTCATCTTACAATGCCATGCCATAACATCGGAATGTTATTCATTACCTTCATCACTCAACGTCTAAGGAATCACAATCATAGCAATCCCTCACGTTCGTTCATTACGACTATGGTCCCCGGATATCGGTTACGTAATCTATTGCTTACATTCTCTATCTTTTAATCTCTTTTAATCTTTTCGTTCAACCTTTATTAAAGATTTAAGACACTTGATTAAGTGTTACATTAGTTGAACATTATGTTCTTTATCTTTCCTTACATTTCCCCCGAGAGCTGAGCAGTTAGAAGCCTTTCTCTGGCTTTTTCCCTTCACTGGCGCCACAGCGCCACTCCCTTCCTTTCCTCTCGCGCTGCGGCGCGACCTACTTCTTTCTCTTCTCTTTCCGGCCTGGCACTACGGCGCCAAGTCCTTTGCTATCTCCCGCGCTGCGGCGCCACTCTCCAGAAGTGTATGGCCGAGCTCGTGCTGCGGCGTCACCTCTGCAGGCATGACTCGCTCTGCGGCGCCGAGCATGAAACCTAGAAAATTTTTCTATGTTTTTCATTAATTTTGAGACACGAACTTTACGATCTCATAACTTCTTCATTATAACTCGGAACGAGGTCGTTCCAAAGCCATTCTCTTCCTTATCTTATTTACTTTGATTACCCATGAACAGAACTTCGTTCTGAATCCGTTAACATGCCATTCAATTGGCTTAATCTTCACTCTTCGTTCATTTTAACGTTTTTAACGTTCTTCGTTCGTTCGTCCGTAATTCGGTCATCCGAACTCGGAATTCGTTCATTCTTGAGTCCACGACTCACATTTTATACGTTCTCTTACATTCTTATGAAACCCTACACATTCGGGTTCATTTACTAACTTTCTAATTCTCGTTCGTATTTTACGAAATTTCGCCATAACTTCGTTATAGCTCCGTTTTAATCCGTTCTTCATGAACGTTTCTAACGTTCCTAACCAAGCAATAAGCATCTAACTTATACGCGATGGTTTTAAACTTGTCCATCAACAATATTTATACTACGATGGTTTTAAATTTGCCCATCAACAACGTTCTTCGTGTTCTTCCCATTCTTCGTTCGTTCTTCATTTTAATCGATATTTTGGATTACGATTCTACTTTTTCTTGGAATTTGATGTTATAGAACACCATTCCTTACTTATTTGACCTACTCACTCATAAAATTCATTCGGATCGCTCAAAATCCTCACGAATCTTATACTTCCTTAAGAAATTTATAAAATAAATTTTTAATTCTTATTTCTTCATTTTCTTACGATTTCAACCATATGAATTCTTTCTCAATATCGTTTACTCCTTATTCTCATTAAGTTATGTTTTTAAACATAAAAACTTAAAGAAAATAAATAGAAGAACTAGGGTTCGAATTACCGTTCTTCTTTAATCCTCTTCCGTTAGACAAAGCCGACGATTTGCGAGCTTTTCTATTTCTCGATCACTTTTGATCCGAGCATTCATGCTCATTCTCTTCCTCTTCCTCTTCCAACCGAGCTCTCTCTCTCTCTCTCTCAAGTGTAGGATTTTCAAAATCCCATTCAAATGAGATTAAGCTTCCTATTTATAGATTTTCAAGGCTTAGGGCAATTTAGTCATTTCGCTCCCCACCTCCTTACTATTCACACCTCCTCCAACACTTAGCCACCAAGTTAACTTGGCCACAACCCTTACTTGGTGGCCAAGTGGCCACCCCTCTTGCCCCATGGGTCACCCCATGGTTTGCCCCATTGGTTGTTACCCATCCGTTTACCCACCGGTTCGATCCCCGGTTTCTTTTCTTGGTTTGGGCCTTAACCCTAATTCTTATTGGGCCTAACTTGGGCTTAACTTCACAAATCATTGGGCTTGACATAATCCAAGTCCAATTGGATTCTACAAAGTCCATGAACACAAAGTCCATTAAGACTAAACGCATTCTACGCATTCCATTCTCGTATTCTCGTATTCTCTTCGTATATTGTTCGTACGATATTCGTATTATACGTCGTACTACTCTTCATACTATACTCGTATAATAACTCGTATTATACTCATATTTCTCACGCATAATAACCCTAATTATTATACGCGATCATAACATTCTCGGAACTCACTTTTCTAAACCCTTAGGTTTTGAGTCCGCAGGCGAAAACTTCGTTTTTGCCATAACTGAAATATTATTGAATATTCCATCACGTCTCAGAATTAAACGTAATCTATAACTTCTCGGAATTTCAAAATAAATCTCCGAGCAGAAACTGATGAATAGTGCCTATTTCGTCTTTTTCCCCAGAAAATATTTTGTTCCCAGAAAGATTTCATTTTCGTCTTGAAAATTCTTACTCGTTCAATCTAGCTCGTAGCCAGAATCCACCCGATTAATAATCATTCTAGGTTATAGAACGATTAATAAACACTTAGCACAGAATAGTATTAATAAAGATTCATTTTATTAATAACTAATTCTTTAAACTTAAATTCTGGACAAATCGAATTTTCGAGTTGTCACATTCTTCCCTCCTTATAAAAATTCCGTCCTCAGAATTTCTTAAAACCAAACCCTTACACGGGTTCTCACATTCTCCCCTTCTTCACCGAATTTCGTCCTTGAAATTTTAGCTTACCCTTCTTCTCAACTTCTCTTCAAAGAAGTTCTTATCTTTCTTACATTCCCAACCCTTCATAACGTATCAAGAATCATGAAGCGAAAGGGATAACTAGGAATATAAGGATTCCTTTAAAACATTTCATTCTTTTGTTGAGGGGTCAAATTGACCATGAACTCTTTACTAGGTTGAACAGCCTTTCGCCGTAAACCTTTCTTTCCACGGTAAGTTTACAATCACAAAGAAGGTAAACTACCTCTTCTATGTTCTCCTCAGACTAAATCATTAGATTCCGCACCAAAATAATTTGGTTTGGCACAAGTTCTCAAGAAAACTCGATTTTCTTTTAATCATGACATACCATTCATCTTAGCCAAATCAAATAGCCTCGACCATACCAATAAATTGGATATCAACTTGAAACATTCGTCTAGTCAACTCGCTTGACATCGACTACTTCTTTAAATTCTTTTTGCAATACATTAAAACGTTTTATGACGCCATGACACCGTACTCTTCACAGTACGTTGAGGACTTCGTCAGTTTATGACTTCGTCATTATACATCTTACCATAGTGGTTTGTTGATCCTCAGATCATATCCCACCAGGTTTAATTGCATTAACAACTCCATCCTTTTACCATCGTTGCATCAAATGCACGGATGATATAAAATTTATTTTGATATTTCAAATCAATTTCTGTCTAGCCGAAGCAATTGGCATAGACATACCAAGAATAGTTCTTTTAAAATCCATTGGTTCCAAAAGTCGAACCAATTCTTTCATTTTCCAAAACGCGCACATTAGCACGATTTCAAGAAATTTCGAAATCTAGCACAGCTAGAGGATTTGGAATATCTTATTCTCCATCTCCATTCATTGTCTTACTGCGACAATACTTAATCTTCTCTATCACCTTCAATGCTAAGTCTACTAAAAATACTTCGTTTTTAGTCTACACCTTCCTATAACTTAGTACAGTCCATCAAACTTACCACACATTATGGGTTCAGGAACTTTCCACAACAATATGAGTATAAGAACATCCAGACAGACCCTTGGCGTCCATTCGCTGAAACATTCAAACACATACTGTATTTTTATGAGTCACAAACTTACCATAAGTATGAGTTCAAGAACTCGCACCTACCTTAACCTTCTCTACCTATCAAGTATATACATGAGAAAAGATTCACCTTCTCGTCATATACATCTTAATAGCGCGACCAATTCCAATGATTATCATTGTAATAAACTGAGCAGTTGGTATACCAAAGCATAAACCTCTGCCCATAACAAAGGTTCATACAACTCAGCCATCACATGAGTCCTCAATTAAAATTTTACAACTTCTACCTTTTCTTTACTTAATACGAATTTTCTTTAATTCGTATACTATCCTTTACAACTCAATCTGAGTTCTTCTTCCCGTACTAATTCGTAGTACCATTCATTCATAGCATTAGCTATAAATCATTCATCGTTTCACAACTCATCTGTTACTACGATTTACTATGATCACGTGGTGATCTTCTTATCCTTCTCTTTACGATTATAGTCTTAGGTACTCTTACCTAAGATTTATAACCTATCAGCTCTGATACCAACCTGTAACGCCCCGAAATCCGGTCTATCTTCACACCCGGATTCCGTACATCACGAGTACATCATTAATCTAACATACATCAGTATATATTGAAATATAACAACATACATTCTCAATTCCTAGGTTCTCGAAACCTTATAACCTTTCTCATTACAAATAATGATAATTACATTATTCCTTTCATCTTACAAGAGTGACTTTTATCCGCCACCAAGGATACATACAGTTCATTAAAGTAGTCTATAGTTTAATTCATCTTTCTACATTACAAGTCTTCACTTGATCTTCACACACATTCACATACTGAATGGTACTTGGTCTGGATACCGCTTAGCTTGATCTTTACGAGATCCTTAAGTTCTTTCTAACATCGTTCGCTGAAAATATTTTTCATTTAAAGCAAGTGTGAGCATTCAATTGCCCAGCAAGTCATCACAGTTTGAACAAACAAATTCAGAATTCAAACGTTTCTTTAGAACTTCAATAACCGAACAAAGGTTATGAAGCAGCTTGAATAATAGGAATAATCTCGATTCCTATCATCTTAAAACCATACTCATTTTCACTTTAAAATACTTTCATTCTTCTACCTTTTTCATACACATTCTGTCTGGCTAGAATCATCAGCACAGACTTAACAATAACGGTTCATGAATAAACCGAGCATACTTGAATTGAACAGTTTGATCACAAAACAGTTCATTTCATAGAAACACCGAAGTTTTCACATGGTGGCACAAGGCCTTATACATTCTACCACCTTGCACAAATATCGCACATTCGCACATAGACAGAACTTCTCAAGTTCAACATCTGAGAAGTTTTAGAAACTAGCATTCATTTAAAATATGAATGAAATTAGGAAACTTGTCTTACGCATAGCTACAGCTTACGCTGAACTGCTCATTCCAAATACCTATATAACACATAAGGAAATAACACGTACACCAATTAGTCATATACTTGACTTACGCATTGGTTTACTTAACTTTACTTCTTAAGGTTCGCGTTCTTGTAATTTAAGCTCACGCGACTAACTTTCATTACCAGATTATGGCTTTATGACATACTGAGATGTCTTATTCATACATTTATCATCTTTGATGATTTACATTCTTATATTCTTCTTATACTTCTCTTAGGACTCAGAACACATCGCTTCTCTGCTAGTAGTCCATATGGTACTCTGAGTGGTTTCCCACAAACAACCAACAAACAAGTTCCCGTCTCATCTACACTGCCATCACAGTGAGTTAGATCAGTTGCCAGTTTCGTATATACCTTCGCTCTCTAAAGGAATTGTTTAGCCCAGCTCCCATATGTCAACCATCAAAGGTTACGATTGTACTACAACCTAACTTCTCTTAACTTATACGAACCATTAAACTATAATGTTCGTTAAGTCAAACTTATATTCCTTACAGCTTTCTGGCAACTAAATGACATACCTCATGATTCATTCTTTATCGTCTAAGTCATACAGTCTTTTGCATGTACACTCGGAACGATCATTCAATGTCAATACTATGAGGTCATAGTGTTAACCATTTCATATGAATTTATTCATATCTTCAAACGTCCAGTTCCTTCCACTCAGAACGTTTATCCAAGTTATACTTATTAACTCGGCTTCTTAACGTTATACGTTATTATCTTCAACTTAATTTCTTCACCGTTCATGGCAAAACTTAGTCTTCATTACATTACGGTTAAACCATACACGGAGAGTAGGTTCTGCCTGTTTAACACTCACTTACACTTAACCCTTACGCTGGTTAAAGTGTTCAACGCTTACTTTTCATTCTATCATTCTCATCCGACTTATAGTCGGCTTTCAGTAATCTTATTACCGTTCATTATGGCTCTCTTGATACCATTCGTATCTTACTTACTACCTTCATCAACGTCTATGTCATACAACCAGGGTATACTTAGAACGTTCGTCAAACGCGAATACGATTTACGAAGATCGTTTACGCATTCAATCACGTTCACGTTGCTCGTCTCTTAATCTCTCATTCAACCTTTAATTAGGGTTTTTAATTGCTTTCGATTGTTATCCATCCCATGAACCCCATGTTCATTAATCTTTCTTAATGTCAAAGCCATATTGTTCGTTGTATGCTAAGACCGATCGTTCTTCGCAACAACGTTGCGTTCACAGCGTCTATACGCTTTACGTTCATCTTGCAATGCCATGCCATAACATCGGAATGTTATTCATTACCTTCATCACTCAACGTCTAAGGAATCAAAATCATAGCAATCCCTCACGTTCATTCATTACGACTACAGTCCACGGATATCGGTTACGTAATCTATTGCTTACATTCTCTATCTTTTAATCTCTTTTAATCTTTTCGTTCAACCTTTATTAAAGGTTTAAGACACTTGATTAAGTGTTACATTAGTTGAACATTATGTTCTTTATCTTTCCTTACATTTCCCCTAAGAGCTGAGCAGTTAAAAGCCCTTCTCTGGCTTTTTCCCTTCACTGGCGTCGCGGCGCCACTCCCTTACATTCCTCTCGCGCTGCAGCGCGACCTACTTCTTTCTCTTCTCTTTCGGGCCTGGTGCTACAGCGCCAAGTCCCTTGCTATCTCCCGCGCTGCGGTGTCACTCTCCAAAAATGTATGGCCGAGCTCGCGCTGCGGTGCCATCTCTCCAGGCAAGACTCGCGCTGCGGCACCGAGCATGAAACCTAGAAATTTTTTCTAAGTTTTTCATTAATTTTGAGACACGTACTTTACGATCTCATAACTTCTTCATTATAACTCAGAACGAGGTCGTTCCAAAACTATTCTCTTCCTTATCTTATGTACTTTGATTACCCACGAACAGAACTTCGTTCTGAATCCGTTAACATGCCATTCAATTAGCTTAATCTTCACTCTTCGTTCATTTTAACGTTTTTAACGTTCTTCGTTCGTTCGTCCGTAATTCGGTCATCCGAACTCGGAATTCGTTCATTCTTGAGTCCACGACTCACATTTTATACGTTCTCTTACATTCTTATGAAACCCTACACATTCGGGTTCATTTACTAACTTTCTAATTCTCGTTCGTATTTTACGAAATTTCGCCATAACTTCGTTATAGCTCCGTTTTAATCCGTTCTTCATGAACGTTTCTAACATTCCTAACCAAGCAATAAGCATCTAACTTATACGCGATGGTTTTAAACTTGTCCATCAACAATATTTATACTACGATGGTTTTAAATTTGCCCATCAACAACGTTCTTCGTGTTCTTCACGTTCTTCGTTCGTTCTTCATTTTAATCGATATTTTGGATTACGATTCTACTTTTTCTTGGAATTTGATGTTATAAAACACCATTCCTTACTTATTTGACCTACTCACTCATAAAATTCATTCGGATCGCTCAAAATCCTCACGAATCTTATACTTCCTTAAGAAATTTATAAAATAAATTTTTAATTCTTATTTCTTCATTTTCTTACGATTTCAACCATATGAATTCTTTCTCAATATCGTTTACTCCTTATTCTCATTAAGTTATGTTTTTAAACATAAAAACTTAAAGAAAATAAATAGAAGATCTAGGGTTCGAATTACCGTTCTTCTTTAATCCTCTTCCGTTAGACAAAGCCGACGATTTGCGAGCTTTTCTATTTCTCGATCACTTTTGATCCAAGCATTCATGCTCATTCTCTTCCTTTTTCTCTTCCAACCGAGCTCTCTCTCTCTCTCTCTCTCAAGTGTAGGATTTTCAAAATCCCATTCAAATGAGATTAAGCTTCCTATTTATAGATTTTCAAGGCTTAGGGCAATTTAGTCATTTCGCCCCCCACCTCCTTACTATTCACACCTCCTCCAACACTTAGCCACCAAGTTAACTTGGCCACAACCCTTACTTGGTGGCCAAGTGGCCACCCCTCTTGCCCCATGGGTCACCCCATGGTTTGCCCCATTGGTTGTTACCCATCCGTTTACCCACCGGTTCGATCCCCGGTTTCTTTTCTTGGTTTGGGCCTTAACCCTAATTCTTATTGGGCCTAACTTGGGCTTAACTTCACAAATCATTGGGCTTGACATAATCCAAGTCCAATTAGATTCTACAAAGTCCATGAACACAAAGTCCATTAAGACTAAACGCATTCTACGCATTCCATTCGTGTATTCTCGTATTCTCTTCGTATATTGTTCGTACGATATTCGTATTATACGTCGTACTACTCTTCATACTATACTCGTATAATAACTCGTATTATACTCATATTTCTCACGCATAATAACCCTAATTATTATACGCAATCATAACATTCTCGGAACTCACTTTTCTAAACCCTTAGGTTTTGAGTCCGCAGGCGAAAACTTCGTTTTTGCCATAACTGAAATATTATTGAATATTCCATCACGTCTCAGAATTAAACGTAATCTATAACTTCTCGGAATTTCAAAATAAATCTCCGAGCAGAAACTGATGAATAGTGCCTATTTCGTCTTTTTCCCCGAAAAATATTTTGTTCCCGAAAAAATTTCATTTTCGTCTTGAAAATTCTTACTCGTTCAATCTAGCTCGTAGCCAGAATCCTCCCGATTAATAATCATTCTAGGTTATAGAACGATTAATAAACACTTATCACAAAATAGTATTAATAAAAATTCATTTTATTAATAACTAATTTTTTAAACTTAAATTCTGGACAAACCGAATTTTTGGGTTGTCACATTTACAATTATTATTATTTTAATTTCTAAAAGAGTTTCGGAATTAATTTAATATAAGTACTCTTATTTATTCCTAATAGGACTAGGAGGGAAAATTAGTTAAAGGAGTTTAATTAATTATCCCTAATAAGATTAGGGAGCCCATTTAATTAAAAGAGTTTAATTAAATAAATAATATCTTATTTTAATCAAATAGGGTTACCTGATATCTTTATAAGAGAAGTCTTATATCATATATCAAAAATACGCAATTTCAATAGTTGGAGAGTACGCCCCTTTTTTTATAGAAGTAGAAAAAACTAGGGTTTGAGCCAATTCACCTTTCTTCTTGAAAATTGTTCTTCCTTGGTGGATCACCTGTAGCGGCCATACACTTGGGTGGCTAACATTGATCAAAGGAAGGAATCTACCCGGAGATTCAAGGAGATCACGGAGAAGTAGAAGGTGAACTCGTACCTGTGGAAGCTCGTATCTACAAGGGTATGATTCCATAACTTTTTGTTCTTCGTTTTAATTAATAACATGCATAAAGGATGATACTGGTAATTGGTTTGTGAAAAATTTTAAAATCTTATTTTACTTTGCTTCCATTATTTTTGAAATTCGATTGCTACTTTAATTTTCACAAAACCTAACAGTTACTACCCTCAGCAATTATTGCCTTCTCCAGAATGGTTCCAAAGGAGTTACTTTGAAACACTAATATCTGGCAATTGAGCCAGGGTTTCAAGCCCTACTCGAATCTCCTCGCCTTCCTTACCTCTATATCCACCTGATGTGGAGCAAACCTCGCCAGTTCATTAAACTTGGCAGCATATTGGGGAACAATCATGTCCCCTTGTTTCAGCTCTAAGAACCTCATCTCCATCCTTTCCTGCATTCTCGTGGGAAAATAGTTCTCGAAGAAAATCTCCTTAAACCTAGTCCATGTTATATTCTCTAATCCAGCCCTAGCTTAGTTCGTCTCCCAACAGAAGTTGGCCTCTCCCTTCATCTTGTAGGTGGCAAAAGAAACCTTTCTGCCCCTCTTCGACAATTGCAATAACAAATGCCTTTTCAATCTCTTTTACCCAAGTTTAGGCTTCTATAGGGTCCGTAGTTCCTTTGAACTCCGACGGACCTACACTCTTAAATTCCTTAAACGTAGTAGCACGTACTACCGCATGATTTACGGGTATATTAGCCCCATTTTGATTAAAGGCAGCTGTTAATAAATTAACGAACTACTGCATCGGGTTAACCGGTCCCCCTTCCGGTTGATTCACATTTGCTTCTTGATTTCGTTGTCTTCTTCTTGGCGGCATCTTTCTGTTACAATGAATAACACTTCATTATTACTTTCTTCTTGTTAATTAGTCATTATTCATTTTTTTTAAAAAATAATTCAAACTCATTGCACAACATGTTCAATAAAAGGCTTATATTGATATGCTTTTTCCTTGTAGTATAATACTACACTGTTCATCATTACACAGCCTTGGCTGATTACATTTCTATCCCGCAATTACTTTTCAAAAATTGGAATTTTCCAAAAGACTACCCTTTGATTATACAATATAGGGTTTTACGTCACTACATAGATACAACATATATACATATCTAAACCTACACTAGTTACTAACTAAATTACATTTACCTAATGGCAATCTCATAATCTGCATCGACAAGATTGGTTATTACATCTTGACTTATAGTATGCCGAGTCTGCCCTGCATCCAAAGGATACTCAGCAACTTGCCGCTGATAATCCTCGTTAGAACTCCTATGAATATAGGACATTCTACTGATCTTCTGCTTCTTAGCCTTTAGCTCTTGTCTAAGCTCAAAGGCCTCGTGTTTTAGCTCATGGACCTTGTCCTTTGCTAAAACCTTCTCGCCATGCTCTTCTTCCCACATCATCTCCATGTCTTTCTTGTTTGCTAAGATGTCATGGATTTCCTCCTTCAATTCTTACACCTCTTTCCCCAACTGGATATTCCTATTCAACACCGTTATAAACAACGCCTTCATTGACTCCCCCGGAGTCATATCCTCTATAGGTACTACCATATTAAACGATACCACATCTACCTCCTCCTCTTACGTAGCATCAAATAAGGATGTAAATCCTAAATTCTCATAATCTTCTGACTCAATCACCACCACCACTGGAAACTCAACTATAGGTGTTGGTAAAATCTCTACTTGATTTACAGACTCTTCACTAACCACATATATATCTCTATACATCGTGTTATCTCCTGACATCTACAACAAAATAAATTATCTTAATTGGTACACCACATTAGAATAGTATAAACACATATCACATTTAATATAGTTTTAGGGTTAACTTCATCTTTTACTTTTTTAAATCTTCTTAAGATTATGGCTTAAGGTTCTTTCTCTCCTTAAGTTTTATAACCTACAGCTCTGATACCAACCTGTGACTCCCCCAAATCCGGGTATCTTCCAACCCGACAGATGGTGCTACACGGTGCTACAGTTTACACATACATTCAATTGAAATATCTCAAAAGAGTGAATATGTCTTTCATATATTACAAAACAATATTTCCCTTCCCAGGTTCTTTGTAGCCATTACATATGTTTTTCATCATAGTATCAAATAATTACAAAGTTCATACTATGCTATTACAAAGACAACTTATTTTTCTGCCTTAGCCTTTCCTTTATCCTTACTAGATCCTTCATTCTGTTAAGTCTTAGCTGCATTCATAAGGTTCAAGCAAGGGTGAGCATAACTAGCTCAGCAAGTATGATAATTTCATTTGACCAATAGGTTTGAATCATATATCTTTTATAACTGAATAAATAGTTATGAAGTACTATAGATAATTCAAAATAGCACTTCTCTTTTCTTTAAAGCGTTTATCAAGGAACAACATAGGTTAAACATCGATTTTGGTCAAAGACCTTGAGCATTTCATTCTTTCTTTAAAAAGGACAAATTCTATAGGTCAAACATTTCTTACGAGCACGTCTAGGTGATCAGCCTATAGTACTCTATGTTATACAACACTACTTCATTAAACGTATCTATGTTTAAGTTTTGGCAACCTCATGTGCCTGTCGATTGCCGACAAAACATTTATTTATTCATACTCAGTCTTTCCTTGAAATTCATATCAAAATAGTTGGCATAAGATAGCAACATTAATATGATTTTGATAGATTATAAGGAAATCCGCAAAACACATTAAGTCTAGCCGAAAGAATTGGCTTTCAATTCGTTATACATCAATTCATGCGTAGGATACATGAATCATAACAAAAGGAACATAGACAAGGGTTTAGAACATTTGAATTCTATGTCTTCTACAGTTAATTCACTTCTCTTTTGAGTCTTTAAGGGTTCTACAATACATACTTACATAACATACCACATTAGGTCATAAACAAGCATCAAGTATTATCACTAACCTATCTTCCCCTTCTTCCCAGTCTAATCATTAATTAGATTAGTTAACGTTCATTATGGTTTATTGTATTACTTTGTGTTTACATTCTCGTAACCTTTTGTCAACTTTTAATAGTTAATCTAAGGTTTTAATCATCATTAATGATGTTATTTTATGTTAATTAATGGTAATAATTCACCTTCAATCAACTCCCTTTCCTTTACATTCATTATCTTTCTTTACTGTCTCATCTCTTGTACTGGCGTTGTAGCGCCAGCTTCCTATGAATGTCTTGCGCTGCAGCGCGCGTTAGCAGTGTCTGGGACTTGGTCACGGCACTGCGACGCCAAACTCTTCACTAAGTGCCACGCTGCGGCGCGACTTAACAGTATATGGGATTCTGTTTTGGCGCTGCGGTGTCAACTTCACAAGCTTGGGTGGCGCTGCAGTGCAGGCCCTGAGCCTTAGAGAAATTTTTAAGTTTTTCTAATTGCAATCCTTTCCGGGCTCATAACTTAATCGTTATAAATCGGAATTGGCTCGTTCAAAAGCCGCTATCTCGCATATCTTGTGTACTACAATTTCATGAGGACATCTTACATTTTTGAATCCGTTAACACTAAATTAATATTTTAAGTTCTTTATTACGCGTTCGTTAAACGTTCGTGAACGTTCATAGCTCATTTCTTCGTTTTAAGTCAGAATTTGACCATTCTTGAGTCCGCAACTCTCAAATGCAAAGTTATACTATACACCATTGAAAACTAAGGTTTCTGAGTTAAACGACAACTTTTGACTTTCATTCCGAGAATTTCACGATTTCGACGATTATTGTCTAATCTCGTAAATTTGTCATAACTTCGTTACTTAAGATTTTTACTCCGTTCAAAATGGATTCATTCCATCATTCTAAAATCCTAACCAAGCATATATCATCTAATCCTATACACGATGGTTTTAAACCTGTCCATCAACAACATATGATAATTTTTCATGTATTCTTCATTAGTTCATAATTCTATGATTATGATTCCACTTGTAATATGGTTATTAATGTTTAAGTCCAATAACAGCCGTCCTTGTTACTCCTTATGATACATGCTCCATCAGTTTTCACTTCTCTATCAAAGTACAATTGAAGAGATGAAGAATAAGGATCTAAGAATTCCTTACCTTTGTTGTTCTAACTAAATTCTTCTTCTTTTTCTTCTTCTTGGATTAGTAAGACAACTTCTCACTTTTCTCTCAATATTATTAGCTCTAAGATATTTCTAATTTGAACAAGGCAACAAATGACCAACAAAGCTCTCATATTTATAGATTTCCAAAGTGAGGGAAAAATGGTCAAATACCCCACCTCCTCAACCAATCTTCTAAAGCAAGCTATCCCACCTCCTTATTTGGCCATCCATGACTCACCATGGGAGGCCCACATGGGTTGTCCTATGGGTTTTTCTCACCTGGTGACCCATCGGTTCGATCCACGGGTCCGGTTCTTGGTTCGAGCTTAGGTTTAATGAACTTTGGGCCTAACGTTGGGCTTGCATTACTTAGCTTTAGGCCTTAACAATAGAAACTTGGGCTTGCATTCTCGTATTCTTCTCGTATACTAGTTCGTATAATCATTCATCATATACGTGATATTATCTTTCGTATATACTTGTATAATACATCGTACCGTAATCGTATTCATTACCTCGTATAATAACTTTCTTATTACACGATCATCACTATTCAAATTCTTTACTTTCCTTAACATTCTCGAATTTAGTACGCAGGCAAAACTTCGTTTGTCATCACGAAATTGTTATTACATAACCCATCTTTCCTTTTCATTCTATCGTTACGTATTTTCTGGAAGTTCAAAATTAATTCCCGAGAAGAAATGGATGAATAGTGTTTTTCCGAGAATTTCTCGGAAAGCTTTTATTTTCGTCTTGGAAATTCAAACACCTTAATTCTATCACGTAGCCAAAATACTATGACATTATGCCACTTTTAGGTTATAGAATAACCTTCATCTTTCTTACTCGTTATAAATAACATATATTATAATTTTATTAAGTATTTATTCAAATTAAAATTATTTAACAATTAATCTGATTTTCTCGGTTGTTACATTCTCCCCCTTATAAGGATTCTGTCCCCAGAATCTCGCCATAAATTAGTCAAACAACTGAGATTAATTCCTCTTCATCTTTTCTTCAAGTTCCCACGTTGCTTCTTTGGCATCGTGGTTTCTCTATACTACCTTCACCGAAGGTATAACTTTATTCCTCAGAACTTGCTCTTTTCTATTAACGATTTGAACAGGCATTTCCTCGTACGTCAAATCTTTCTCTACATGAATAGGCTCATACTTTATTATGTGCTTATAATCTAGCTTCTAAGGACGTAACACAAATACATGAAATACATTATGTATACGTTCTAGGTCTGGAGGTAATGCTACCATGTAAGATACCTCTCCTACCCTTTTTAATATCTCGAAAGGTCCTATAAACCTTGGACTTAACTTTCCCTTCTTCCCAAAGCGTATATTTCCTTTCCAGGGAGATACCTTTAGAAACACATATGAGCCTACCTCAAACTCCCTTCTCATTCGATGAGCATCTGCATACTTTTTCTGTCTGTCTTGAGCTGCTACCAGTCGCAATCGTATCAACTTAACTATATCCACTGTTTGTTATACCAATTCAGGTGCTAGCATTCGGCGTTCTCCTACTGTGACAACCCAAGAATTTGGATATTTATAAAATCTTAAAATGTTAATTTAAGGTTAAATAATAAACCTAGACATAAACCAAGAATTTGTGTACTACGATTTCATTAGGACATCTTACATTTTCGAATCCGTTAAACACTGAATTCACAGTTTAAGTTCTTTATTACGCGTTCGCTAAACGTTCGTGAATGTTCATAGCTCGTTTCTTCGCTTTAAGTCGGAATTCGACCATTCTTGAGTCCGCAACTCTCAAATGCAAAGTTATACTATATGCCATCAAAAACTAAGATTTTCGAGTTAAACGACGACTTTTGACTTTCATTCCTAGAATTTCAAGATTTCGATGATTATCGTCTAATATCGTAAATTTCGCCATAACTTCGTTACTTGAGATTTTCACTCTGTTCAAAATGGATTCATTCCATCATTATAACATCCTAACCAAGAATATATCATCTAATCCTATACACGATGGTTTTAAACTTTCTCATCAACAACATATGATAATTTTTCACATGTTCTTCATTAGTTCATAATTCTATAATTATGATTCCACTTGTAACATGGTTATTAATGTTTAAGTCCACTAATATCCATCCTTGTTACTCCTTATGATACATGTTCCATCAATATTCACTTCTCTATCAAAATACAATTGAAGAAATGAAGAATAATGATCTAAGAATTCCTTACCTTTGTTGTTCTAACTTGATTCTTCTTCTTTTTCTTCTTCATGGATTAGTAAGACAACTTTTCACTTTTCTCTCAATATAATTAGCTCTAAGATATTGGTGATTTGAACAAGGCAACAAATGACTAACAAAGCTCTCATATTTATAGATTTCCAAAGTGAGGGCAAAATGGTCCAATACCCCACCTCCTTACTATTCCAACTTCCTCGGCCAATCTTCCAAAGCAAGCTAGCCCACCTCCTTATTTGGCCAACCATGACTCACCATAGGGGGCCCATATGGGTTGCCCCATGGGTTTTTCTCACCCGATGACCCACCGGTTCGATCCACAGGTTCGGTTCTTGGTTCGGGCTTAGGTTTAATTAACTTTGGGCCTAACACTGGGCTTGCATTACTTAGCTTTGGGCCTTAACAATAATTCACTTAGGCTTGCCCAATACACAAGCAAATCCTATTATTCCATTACAAATGACTTAAGCTTTTAACGTATAATTCTCGTATTCTTCTTGTATACTAGTTCGGATAATCATTCATCATATACGTTATATTATCTTTCGTATATACTTGTATAATACATCGTATCATACTCGTATTCATTACCTCGTATAATAACTTTCTTATTACACGATCATCACTATTCAAATTCTTTACTTTCCTTAACATACTCGAATTTAGTACGCAGGCAAAAAACTGTGTTTGTCATAACAGAATTATTATTACATAACCCATCTTTCCTTATCATTCTATCGTTATGTATTTCCCGGACGTTCAAAATTAATTCCCGAGTAGAAATGGATAAATAGTGTTTTTCAGAGAATTTCTCAGAAAACTTTTATTTTCGTCTTAGAAATTCAAACACCTTAATTCTATCACGTTGCCAGAATACTACGACATTATGCCACTTTTAGGTTATAGAATAACCTTCATCTTGCTTACTCGTTATAAATAACATATATTATAATTTTATTCAGTATTTATTCAAATTAAAATTATTTTACAAATTAATCTAATTTTCTCGGTCGTTACAAGGATGATAGATGTATGAATAATGGAATGAATCCATTTTTAACAACGTAAAAATCTCAAGTAACGAAGTTATGGCGACATTTATGAGATTAGACGATAATCGTCGAAATCGTAAAATTCTCGAAATGATAGTAAAAAGTCTTCGTTTAACTCGAAAACCTTAGTTTTTGATGGCGTATCATGGAACTTTGCATTTTAGAGTTGTGGACTCAAGAATGGTCGAATTCCAACTTAAAACGAAGAAACAAGCTATGAACATTCACGAACGTTTAATGAACACGTAATAGAAAATTTAAACCATAAATTTAATGTTAACGGATTCAGAAACTTAAGTTGTCCTAATGAAGTCGAAGTATGCAAGATATATGAGATAACGCCTTTTGAACGAGCCAATTCCGACTTTTAACGCTGAAGTTACGAGCCCGAAAAGGATTGGAAATGAAAAACTTTAAAAAAAAAAAATTAAAGGCTCATGGCCTGCGCCGCAGCGCCACCCAAGCCTATGAAAGTGGCGACGCAACACCGTAACCGAATTCCAGACACTGATGAGATGCACTGCAGCGTGGCATATACCGAAGGACTTGGTACCGCAGCGCCGGTACTAAACCAAAGACAGAGAAGAATGACAATGAATACAAAAGAAAGATAAGTTGATTAAAGGTGAATTATGACCTTAATTAAACTTAAAGTAACATTATAAAGGATGATTAAAACCTTAAGTTTAACATTTAAAAGTTAACGAAAGGTTACGCAAATGTAAACACAAAGTAAGTTAATAATGCGATAGATAGTAATGAACGTTAACTAACCTATCAAATGTTAGTAAGTTAAAGCAAATGGATAGTTAGAACGAGAAAAAGGAGAAGATAGGTTAATAACAATACCTATTGGTTGTTTATAACCTAACATGATATGCTATGTGATTATGTATGTAGAACCTATAACGACTCAAAAGGAAAGTGAATTAACAGTAGCATACGCTAAAGGCAAGTGTTCTAAACCCTTGTCTATACTTATTTTGGACAAGCTTTATGGTTCATATATCTTATGCATGAATTGATGTACAAAAAAGGCAAAGTCATTTCCTTCGGCTAGACTAAACTTAGAGTATTTTGTGGATTTCATTATCAAAATATTATTGATATTATTATCTTGTGCCAACTGTTTTGGTATGAATTTCAAAGAAAGACTGAGTATGAACAAATAAATATTTGTCATAAAGCGACTGGCACGTGAGGTTGCCAAACTTAAACGTAGAAACATTTAATGCAGTAGTGTTGTACAACATAGAGTACTATAGGCTGATCACCTAGACGTGCTCTTAAGAAATATCGGACTTAAAGACTTAGTGTCGGGTTGTTCTTTTTAAAGAAAGAATGAATGGAATGTTCAAGGTCTTTAACCAAACTAAATGTTTAACTAATGATGTTCACCGCTAAACATTTTGAAGAAACGAGAAGTGCTATTTTGAATTATCTATAGTACTTCATAACTATTGATTCAATTATAGAAGATATATAGTCATATAATTCCGGCATGTTGCTCGATTATAACTGTTATACTTGCTGAACTAGTTATGCTCACCCTTGCTCGAACCATATGAATGCTGCTAAGAATGAACGGACCGAAGGATCCAGTAAGGATAAAGGGAAGGCTAAGGCGGACAAGTAGTTATCTTTGTAATAGAATAATATTACTTTTGTATTAATTTGATACTGTGACGAATAACATATGTAATGGTTACAAAGAACCTGGGAAGGGAAATATTATTATGTAATATATAGAAGACATATTCACTATATTGATGTATTTTGATTGAATGGATGTATGAACAGTAGCACCGTGTAGCACCATCTATCGGGTTGGAAGATACCCAGATTTGGGGGCGTCACAAGTTGGTATCAGAGTTGTAGGTTATAAAACTTAAGGGGGAAAGACCCTTAGGCCATAACCTTAAGAAGAAGAGATTAATTAAGGAAATTCATTACAATAAGAATTAAAAGATGAAGTTAACCTTAAAAATGCATTAAATGTGATATGTGTTTATAATATTCTAATGTTGTGTACTAATTAAGATAATCTATTTTGATTATAGATGTCAAGAGATAACATGATGTATAGAGATATACATGTGGTTAGTGAAGAGTCTGTGAACCAGATAGAAATTTTACCGACACCCGTAGCTGAGTTGCCTGTAGTGGTGGTGGTGGAGTCAGAAGATTCTAAGAATTTAGGGTTTACATCCTTGTTCGATGGAATGTTCGAGGAGGAGGTAGAGGTAGTATCGTTTAACACGATAGTACCTATAAAGGAGATGACTCCGGGGGAGTCAATGAAGGCATTATTTATGACCGTGTTGGATAGGAATATCCAGTTGGGGAAAAAGATAAAGGAATTGAAGGAGGAAATCCATGACATCTTGGAGGACAAGAAAGACATGGAGACGTTTTGTGAGGTGGAACATGATGAGAAAGTTTTGGCAAAGGACAAGGTCCATGAGCTAAAACATGAGGCCTTTGAGCTTAGACGGGAGCTAAAGGCCAAGAAGCAGAAAATTTGTAAGATGTCCTATATTCATTAGAGTTCTTATAAGGATTATCAGTGACAAGCTGCTGAGTATCCTGTGGAAGCAGTACAGACTCGGTATACGATCACTCGAGATGTGGTAGCCAGTCTTGCCGATGTAGATTATGCAAATGCCACTAGGCAAATGTAATATAGTTAATAACTAGAGTATGTTTAGATATGTAAATATTGTGCATCAATGTAGTGACGTAAAACCCTCTTTTGTATAATCAAAGGGTAGTATTTTATAAATCCCAATTTTTGAAAAGTAATTGCGGAAAAGTAATGAGCCAAGGCTATGTAATGGTGAACAATGTAGTATTATACTACCAAGAAAGAAGCATATCAATATAAGCACTTTATTGAACATGTTTTATGATGAGTTAGGTTATTGTTAAAAACGAATAATGACTAATTAAATAAGAAGGAAGTAATAATGTACTCTTATTCATTTTAACAAAAAGATGCCGCCAAGAAGAAGACAACAAAATCAGGAAGCTAATGTGACAACCGGAAGAATCCAGATTGTCCAGAAGTTAAGTTTAAAGAATTAGTTATTAATAAAATAAATTTTTATTAATACTATTCTGTGCTATGTGTTTATTAATCGTTCTATAACCTAGGATGATTATAAGTCGGGAGTATTCTGGCTACGAGCTAGATTGAACGAGTAAAAATTTTCAAGACGAAAATAAAAAAAATTCGGGAACAAAATATTTTCGGGGAAAAAGACGAAATAGGCACTATTCATTAGTTTCTGCTCAGAAATTTATTTTGAAATTCCGAGAAGTTATAGATTACGTTTAATTCTGAGACGTGATGGAATATTCAATAATATTTTAGTTATGGCAAAAACGAAGTTTTCGCCTGCGGACACAAAACCCAAGTGTTTAGAAAAGTGAGTTCCGAGAATGTTATGATCGCATATAATAATTAGGGTTATTATGCGTGAGAAATATGAGTATAATACGAGTTATTATACGAGTATAGTATGAAGAGTAGTACGACGTATTAGAATATCGTACGAACAATATACGAAGAGAATACGAGAATACGAGAATGGAATGTGTAGAATACGATTAGTCTAAATGGACTTTGAGTTAATGGACTTTGTAGAATTCAATTGGACTTGGATTATGTCAAGCCCAATGATTTGTGAAATTAAGCCCAAGTTAAGCCCAATAAGAATTAGGGTTAAGGCCCAAACCAAGAAAAGAAATCGCGGATCGAACCGATGGGTAAACGGATAGGTAAAACCATTGGGGCAACCCATGGGATGACCCATGGGGCTTATGGGCCTGCCACTTGGCCACCAAGTAAACGTGGTGGCTAAGTATTGGAGGAGGTGTGAATAGTAAGGAGGTGGGGGGCAAAATGACCATTTTGCCCTTAGCCTTGAAAATCTATAAATAGAAAGCTAAACTTTCATTTTCTAGGATTTTGAAAATCCTAGAACTTGAGAGAGAGAGAGAGAGAGAGAGAGAGAGAGAGCTCTGTTGGGAGAGGAAGAGGAAAATATTGAGCATGAATGCTCAGATCAAAAGTGATCGAGAAATAGAAAAGCTCGCAAATCGTCGGCTTTGTCTAACGGAAGAAGATTAAAGAAGAACGGTAATCCAAACCGTAGTCTTCTAATATTTTTTTCTTTAAGTTTTTATGTTCAAAAACATAACTTAATGAAGATAAGAAGTAGATGAAGTTAAAAATGATTTCATATGGTTGAAAATGTAAGAAAATGAAGAAAATAAGAATTTGAAATTTATTTTATAAATTTTTTAAGGAAGTATAAGATTCATAAGGATTTTGAACAATCCGAATGAATCTTATGATTGAGTAGGTCAAATAAGTAAGGAATGGTGTTCTATAACATCAAATTCCAAGAAAAAGTATAATCGTAATCCAAAATATCGATTAAAAATGAAGAACGCGAAGAACACGAAGAATGTTATTGATGGACAAATTTAAAATCATCGTAGTGTAATTGTTGTTGACGAACAAGTTTAAAACCATCGCGTATAAGTTAGTTACTTATTTTCTTGGTTAGGAACGATAGAAATGTTCATGAAGAACGGATTAAAAACGAGAGCTATAACGAAGTAATGGCGAACTTTTTGTAAAAGGCGAACGAGAATTAGAAAGTTAGGTAATGAACTCGAACATGTAGGGTTTCATAAGAATGTAAGAGAACGTATAAAATGTGAGTCGTGGACTCAAGAATGAACGAATTTCGAGTTCGGATGACCGAATTATGGACGAACGAACGAAGAACGTTAAAAACGTTAAAATGAACGAAGAGTGAAGATTAAGCTAATTGAATGGCATGTTAACGGATTCAGAATGAATTTCTGTTGTTGGTAATAGAAGTACGTAAGATAAGGAAGAAAATGGCTTTGTAACGACCTCGTTCAGAGTTATAACGAAGAAGTTATGAGATTTCGAAATCGACGTCTCAAGCTTGTAAAAGACTTAGAAAAAAAATTCTAGGATTCATGCTCGGCGCCGCAGCGCGAGTCATGCCTGGAGAGGTGGCGCCGCAGCGCGAGCTCGGCCATAAACTTCTGGAGAGTGGCGCCGCAGCGCGAGAGATAACAAAGGACTTGGTGCCGCAGCGCCAGGCCGGGAAGAGAGGAGAGAGAAGTAGGTCGCGCCGCAATGCGAGAGGAAAGAAAGGGCATGGCGCCGCAGAGCCAGTGCAGGGCAATACCCAGAAATGAGATTTTAACTACTCAATTTCTCGGGGATGTGCAAGAAAGAAGTATGAACATATAGTTCACGTAATGTAACACTTAATCAAGTGTCTTAAACCTTTAATAAAGGTTGAACGAAAAGATTAAACGAGATTAAAAGATAAAGAATGCAAACACGGGTTACGGAACCGATATCCAGGGACCGTAGTCGTAATGAACAAACGTGAGGGATTACTATGATTATGATTCCTTAGACGTTGAGTGACGAAGGTAATGAATAACATTCTGATGTTATGACATGGCATTGTAAGATGAACGTAAAGCGTATAGACGCTGTGAATGCAACGTTGTTGCGAAGAACGATCGATCTTAGCATACAACGAACATTATGGCTTTGACATTAAGAAAGAATAATGAACATGGGGTTTATGGAATGGATAACGATGAATGCAATTGAAACCTTGAGTAAAGGTTGAATGATAGATTAAGAGACGAGCAACGTGATTGAATGCATAAACGATATTCGTAAATCGTATTCGCGTTTGATGAACGTTCTAAGTATACCCTAGTTGTATGACTTAGACGTTGATGAAAGTAGTAAGTAAGATACGAATGTAATCAAGAAAGCATAAGGTAATGAAGAATGTTGATTAACCATGAACGGTGAAGAAACTAAATTGAAGATAATAACGTATAACGTTAAGAAGCCGAGTTAATAAGTATAACTTGGATAAACGTTCCGAGTGGAAGAAACTG